>PVKE010027870.1:0-21311 GCA_004027555.1 Craseonycteris thonglongyai | reverse complement strand
TCCCCAAACTGCTCCTTCTCCCTCCCTCTCCCGCTCCCCCCTTTTTCCTCTAACCTTTGTGTGTTGTTCTGCGTTGTGTGGTTCTCTCAGTTGAGGGTGCTTCTCAGGGTTGCCCCTGTGGGTTCCTTTTTGTTCGTAAGTCCCTTCCCAGGTAGATGTCTGGGTTCTCCTCTCATGCCGCCATCTTGCTCCTCCTCTGGTTTCTTTCTTTATGAGGCTTTTAGTCTAATCAGGGAATGAACATATAAACATAAAGGTAGAGATTATTGAATGTGGTACTTTAGAAAAATATAGCAGAAAGAATGTCACAAAGCAAAAGAAGGGCCATGTAAACAAAAAAGATTGCTGGTAGGTCCTGAGTTAGGAAGAGAGCAGGATCCCTAGTGGTCGGGTTCCTGTGGAGAGAGCTGATGGAAAAAATGGGATGAAAGCTAGGGCTTGGATTCAGGGGATGTTTGGATACTCTGGAATAGTGGATCTCAATTGGGGGCAATTTTGCCTTTTAGGGGACATTTTGCGTTGTATGGAGACATTTGATTGTCATATCTGTGGGCATTGGGGTTAGTGCTTCTGGCAATTAGTGGATTGAGGCCAGAAATGCTGCTTAACATCATACAATACCAGGATAGTCTCTCCCATGACAATGAATTATGCAGTCCAAATTGTCAACAGCACTGCAGTTGAGAAATCCTCTTTGAGAGCTAAAAGTCGATAGTCAAAAGAACTCAGGTAGGCGAGAAGCCTTGCTTCATCTCATAGCTCTGATATTAATAAGATGGGCAACCATTGGCAAACCCAGAGATAACCTTTCTGGTCATCTCTATATTACATTTCTTTTTTTCTTTTTTTTATTGTTAAATTTAATGGGGTGACATTGGTTGGTAACAATTAGATAGTTTCCCGATGTACAAGTCTACATCACATCATCCATGCATCGCATTATGTGCCCACCTCCCAGAATCAGGTCCCCCTCCACCACCATATATCAGGTCCCCATTCCCACCTCCCCCCACAACTCTCCCTCTCCCCCTTCTCCCCCTTCTCCATCTGGTCATCTCTAAATGAGGGGATTTATGGGTAGCAATTGGCTATCCATACTTGCATCTTGAATTGAAGCAACACATTTGTGTTTATAGACTTTATAGAGACTGAACAAATTGAGTAAAATCCTTGATAAAAGGTTTTCTGTTCCTTAGTTTTCTCTTTTAATTTAATGATAATGGTAAGAGACAGCAGTTAATAGTGTGAAATGTGAAACTGGAATAAATATTAACAAACATGAGTTTTAGAAGTAACATTTTGTATCAAGATTTCATTAAGAAAAAAAAGATCTGTATGGAGAAAAACATCTACCTTGGGTCATACAAAACTGTAAGAAAGTTGCAGCAAATAGTTTTTAAAATTTTTGATTTGTTGGCCCCAAATTGTGCTGAGAACATTTCTTTTCAATCCAAATAAACACTTACTCCAATAAAAGGAAGCACTGTGATCTTTGCTATTTGCTATGTATTTTTGTCTGTGCAGTGCTTGTGGGTAAGGTTTTGTGTGTTTATTAGTCACACGGAACTCAGGGAGGTAACAAGTTATTTTCCAAATGCAGCTAATTTTGTATCTAACCTCTGAGAATGGCTTCTGACCAAGTAAGGCATAACAGTGGAAAGTTGGATCTGCACCGGTGTGAATAATGAGGGATTTTTTTCTTTAATACTTGAGTCATCTTCATTTATGAACTCATTTAATAAATGACAGCATTAATTTAAAAATATCTCCATTGAGGTGTGTTAGTATGAATTACTGGGGATTCTAGAATGAGCCTCAGAGAGGACACATGAATGTTTGAAAATTTTTGGTGTGTTCTCAGGTTAATCAGATTCTGAAAAAGAGTATTTGATTCCCCTGTCCTACAGTCAGAAACAAGGAAGTGTATAGCTTAAAAAAAAGTCACCTCATATGGTTTAAAATCTTCCACCTCTCCAACCCCACCACCACCTTCAGGGAAAACAAATACTTTTGAAATTGAGAACCTTGGTTTTTGTTGATTTTAGTATACTGCTTCAAAACTTCCTACAAGAATAATTTTACTGAGATAAAATAAGAAAATCAAAAAGATGTCTTACACTTCCCAAGTAAATGTATGTACCTTGATGTACAAATTTGCCACCTGTTCTTGGAGGGCTAGAACACCAATACCATCATAACCTTTCTCCGCGCGTGCGCCTGTGTGTGTGTGTGTGTGTGTGTGTGTGTGTGTGTGTGTGTGTGTGTGTGTGTGTATTCCAAGTCAGCAGTAGGGTGTAGGATAGAGAGTTAGCACCCTCTGCTGAATGGGAGGAAATAGTACTGTCAAGGTTAAAACTAGGACCTCTTTTTAGTTCTTGTAATTTACCTTATGAGATCATCCTTATTTGAAAATTAAATAGGCTGGCGGAAATTTATAAAGTACTTACAGATTTCTCTGCGTGTGTATAAGTGTGAGTATATATGTATGCACGTGTGTGTTTGTGTATGTACATAAATAGACACTCTTAGTGAAGAACCTGAGTAGATGATTTACAAGGCCCATTCCATTTCTAAAATGATATGATTCTATTATAAAAGTATTTAGTAACTTATTTTTAGAAGAATAGAACCAGTTGTAGGAGATACAGGCTTCCGCTTGAGGAAATCTAACTTCTATTCAAGGTAGCTTTCTTTGGACATATTGATTTTAAATATTTTTACATCTTAATTGAGGTAAATTTACGTATTATAAATTTACCCTTTGATTTTTAGTAAGTGAATGGAGTTGTGCAACCATCACCACAATCTACTTCTAGAACACTTTAATTTCCTCCAAAATTTGTCTCCCTTGTGTTTGCATTCAGTCTCCAGCTAACCACTGCTCTGATTTATGTCTCTATAAGTTTGCTTCTTATGGGAATTTCATAAGTGTCACACAAGATATAGCCTTTGTATCTGGTTTCTTTTACTTAATATAATCTTCCTAAGGTTAATCTATGCTGTCACATGTATAAATAGTTTAAAACTTGTAATTGCTTAATAGCATTCCATTATGTAAGCATACCCCATTTTGCTTATCTATCCAGTAGTTCTTGAATGTTTGGATTGTTTCTAGTTTTTGGCTATTATGAATAATGCTGCTACAAACATTACATACAAGTCTCTGTGTAGGTATGTGTTTTATTTCTCTTGGGTAGATTTCTGAGTGGAATTAATGAATCATATGATAAGGTTATAGTTAACTTAATAAGAAACTGCCAAACTGCTTTCCAAGGTGGCATTATTATTTTACAGTGTCACCAGCGATATATGAGTTTCAGTTCTTCAAAAATTTTGCCAATACTTGGTATTCTATTCTTTATTATGGCAATTTTGGGAGTATGTAATAGCATCTTATTGTGGTTTTAATTTGCATTTCTGTAATGACTAATTATATTGGGCACCTTTTCACATGCTTATTGTGTGTCTTCCATAAAATCTTTCACCTATTTGTGAATTGGGTTTTTGAAAGTTATTGAGTATAAGAGTGCTATATACACCCTAGATATAAATATTTTATTAGATACATGATTTGCAAATATTTTTTTCAGTCTATGGCTTGTCTTTTTATTTTCTTAATAATATTTTTATAAGCACAAATATGTTTAAGTTTATGAGGTCCATTAATATTTTTTTTTCTTTAATGGCTTGTACTTTTGTTGCCATATCTAAGAATTCTTTGCCTAACCCAAGGTCACAAAGATTTTTATTCCCATGTTTTCTTCTAGAAGCTTCATAATTTTGGCTCTTACACTCTAGCCTATGGTTCATTTTGGGATCATTTTTGTGTGTGATTTGAGATAAAAGTCAGAGTTCAATTTTGCACATTTGAAACCTAATTGTCCCCAAACCATTTGTTGAAGAGTATTCTTTTCTCATTGAGTTGTCTTGATACCTTACAGACATTATTTTATTAATCTCTTTTCCCAAACTCTCTTAAGTAACTGATCTTATCCCAATTTCATAGATCAGTTCACTGACTCATAGATTTTAACTAATACACTCAAATTCCCACAGCTGGTAGATGGCAGAACCAGGATAGGAGTTCTGGTGTGCCCAAGTACAAGACCTATCTTTTATTAAAATATTTTTGTATATTTATTTCAACACTAAACCATAAGCTTCCTGAGATTATATATTACTTATTATTTTTCCACCATAATGTAGGTACTTGCTTATATAAGGGTCATCTTATGAAATACTCAATTGACCTTAGTGATAATGCTTGTGTGAAAGTAAGTAATGATTCTATAATCTAAATAAATTTTTCTCTTAATTATATTATGTTGATCATTGAAAAAATTAGACTTTCATTATAAAGAAAAAAATTTTAGGAAATTGACTGCTCACCATCTGTTAGTCATTGCTTCTGTATGAACACGAACTTTATTAGGAACTATGATAAACTGATAATGTTTTTTTTCATATTTGACTATGAAGGAGCTTTGAAATGATATAAAATGGAAGTTTAATAAAGACCCAAAGTGACCCTGTACTGGTTCTGCAGTAACTTGTTATGTGACCTTGAGCAAGTCGTTGGATCTCTCTATACCAGTCTTCTCACCTGAAACAATAAATATGGACGATGTTACCATTATGTTCTCCCTTCTATAGACAGAGTTTTGTTAATTACAGTATATTACAGCATCCAGTTCTGTTCTCCTGCCACACAAATGACTTCTCTTATTTGCAGATTGTAGTGAGAATCTGTTTCACTGCCACACAGGCAAATGTCTCAATTATAGCCTTGTGTGTGACGGATATGATGACTGTGGGGACCTGAGTGATGAGCAAAACTGTGGTAAGTAGCATTGTTTACCTAAATTTTTCATTGAAAATTATAGAAAGTTATAACCAAAAACTTGTAGCTTGTTAATGTGATTAGCAGGTTAAATTACAATATGGTTGGTTTCTTGATTTTTAGAAAGGGAAGATTTTTTCAATTACTAGTCTTAATCATGTCTTATGTGTAAATGCACAACTTCTTATATAAACATCATACTAAGGATATGCTAAAGAAGTGGAGTGGAAAGGTAGGTACAGGTTGTCAATATGTTCGTATTAATTTCTCCTTAAAAGTGTTCTGTTTCTTCCTTGGTTCTTCAAATGGTTGGTTCATGGTTAGATTTTTGAGCTCTTGAGAAAAACTTTGCAGACAGATATATTGTCTGTGTCTTGATCCCCTTGGCCCTTCCTTTTTCTGATCACTAAGTGACACAGAGATGACTTCTGTAGGAGTGACATATAGGGTTAAGGCAGCATATTTATTTGATGTGCAAAAGCTGACCTTATCTACTAAAGAATGAACCTACCCCCTTTTAAAGAGTTGTGTTCAATTCTGAATGCCATCTTGTGAATTAAAACCATCAAAATTACTCCTGCTTATTTACCTTTTTGACTATGCAATTAGATTTAGCAAGTTAGGTAAGATTTTATTGAGTGACATAGGAACTTTGCAATATGAACAAAAGGACAAGCTGGAATAATAAGGGGTACTGGGCAAATAATGTGAGATAGTATTTAGCATTAGAAAATATCAAAAGAAAGTTGGGAAAGAATCAGTTGAGAATGCTTCAGAGTGTCGAGTGTTAGAAACCATGAAAAAGCTGTCACAGTTGCAAATAAATTAAATCATCTTCCTACCATGTGAAATCCAAATCAGAGTTCTATTTATTTGGGCCAGTGTAAAAATCACAATTTTTTCATAAGGAAAGAAAATAATGACATAACAAAACAAAAACAACAAGAACAAATAATTGGTCTTGAGAAAGCTGGATAGTTGTTTTTCATCTGAAAAGTAGATAGTGATGTTGACTAGTGGGCCACAGGCTTGGATGAAAGGTGAACTGGGCCAGGCCCATCATAGAAGAGTTTTTGAAGATGTTGGGAAACAATTGGAACAGATGCTCACTGGGAATCATGAGCCAGACACTTGCAAGTGCTTGTAATGCTGGTTCTCTACATCCTCACAGGCGTCTCCCTTTTTTCCAGAGTGCAATCCTACAAAGGAGTATCGCTGTGGAGATGGGCGCTGCATTGCAATAGAGTGGGTGTGTGACGGTGACCATGACTGTGTCGACAAGTCTGATGAGGTCAATTGCTGTGAGTGCCCTGAGCGTTTTCATTTTGCCTGTTTTTCCATTTCTTGCCTCTAGACCAATAGACTCAAGGTTTACTATCTAAACAGCATTCAGAGGGAAAGATTCTTATGTTTTGGTTCTTACCTAGAAAGACAATAAATGAGTAGTGTGAAGACAATAATGATGTCGGATATCTGACTTCCATACCTTTATCACCAGACCTCCAGGCTTCGTTTGGCCGATCTGGTCAAGGAGGTGCATGCTTTCTCTCTCATTGCTCCCTGCATCTCCTTTTTGCATCTGTGACTTTGTCAAAAAAATGTTCTTCCCAGAGTCCAGGGACTTTTCTTTTGCAAACAATATATGGGTGGTTCACTGTCCTTGCAAGAACTGCTAAACCTGTTCTCAGGCACCATTTGCGGGAGAATATGGAGAGAGTTGCCAGACAGAAGAGAATCTTCAATGCTCACAGACTTAAACAAAGAGTGTGATAATAATTATAGCTTCACAGCCTATTGTATTCTGGATAAATGAACAGTCTTCAGGTAGCTTTTACACTGTTAACTAATAACATCAAATATGGCTACTAATTGCATTATAGTAGGTGTTAAAAGAAAGTAATATTGACCCCAAAGAGTTAATATGATGCATTTTTGTAAGTGTTTGAATGAATTAAATTTTTATGTCATCTTTCATTGTTCAGTAAAAGTATTATAATAGAAAAAGTTGATATATGAGAAATTGAATATTTAATTTGCCTATAATTTGAGGCAAAAATAGAAATGCGAACTACATGGTTTTAATTTTGACAAATAAATTAACAAATGCAATGCATGGCTTTCTTCTTTTCCAAATTGAATTTGAACTGGGATTCCATCTGAGTCCTTGCTTAGTGGAATACAGCGGAGCAGAGCAGACAGTATCTGGACTGATCGTGGGAAAGCAAGGACCTGGTGCTCAAGTGTAATGACTCTGGTATTGAGCCTTGATTCAAGAATAGGGATTTTTAATGTTTGACAGTAACTCAGTGAAGGCTGAGGTCACATGGTTTCTGATGTTCTGAAATGCCATGAGGATTGAATTGAGACAACATTCAGGAAGCAGAAAGTTAATGGTCATTAGGCCATCCCTTTCCAATGTCAGATGTCATGAGCCAGTTTGAAATAAAGTATTTATTATGTGTTAGGTACTATGCAAACTCTTTCATTCATATCATTTCATTGACTAGGTCAAGTTGTATGGAATGAAATGCTGGGACTAGGAGTCAGAGAAACTTGCCTGCACTGCCTGGCCCTACCTTTTAACAGTTTCCTTAGTCTAAACCAGTTTGACAATATCTACCTTGCAAGTTTGTTATGAAGATTTCAGATTAGATATAATACATAATTCTCCTAGCCCAGTTGTGGTTATATACTAAGCCTTTAATTGTACCTTTTATATTAATGGTATCACTATCACCATTATTACTACTACTTCCCAGCCTGAGGTTATCAAGAAAAAGTTAATTTTCAGTAAGTGCTATTTAAAGAGCATAAGGAATTTTAGAAAGAAAACTTTAGATTTCAAAAATACTTGGAATTTTAAAAATGAATGACACATTCATTCCCTTATGAGGAACATTCAGATATTCAGAACACTTCATATCTTGGTGATGCCGATGAACAGGAGCCATGTATTTGCTCTTCAGACTGAAAGAAGTACTAATAAATACTGTGAAAATGATGCTTGGTTTTCTTTAGCCTGTCACAGCCAGGGGCTGGTGGAATGCAGAAATGGACAGTGTATCCCCAGCACTTTCCAGTGTGACGGAGAAGAGGACTGTAAGGACGGCAGTGATGAGAAGAACTGCAGTGACAGTGAGTGTGTGCTGCAGCCTGAGGCATTCCCTCCTGCTGGCTGTTCCTTGGGAACAACGCAAAAAGGTGGAAGTCGCCTAATGCATGAATAGGGTTCCTGTGTAAATCATTTGAAACATTGGTCTTCACAGCCCTGGTTAGCCCTTGTCTTAAATCTAGTTCTCAAGAAAGTAATAATGCAAAATCACTCCTAAGAGTGAAGAGTAGAGGTTAAACTCTTAGACAGCATGGGAAGATTCGCTTAAGTGTTTAATGGGGCAGGCAACACCATGATAGAGAGAAAGATTCAGTATATCATATTTGATTGATTAGATTCCAATTAGAAGGGATTGGCTTCTGAAATTAAATGCACCAGCTTTCTAAAATAATCATGTTCAGAAAAGCAGTTTAATGCCTCACATTACAAAACAATATGCATAAATACATTTTAAAAGGAGTCTGAGAATCATTTGTGAAATTCAAAGAGAAATAAGTAATTCAAATAAACAAATTTAAATGTGACCATTTCTGTCAGAAAAGAAAGTTCCATGCTGATTGTTTTAAGCCCCAGTTTGTGTAGAAGTATCTCTCAGTACAGGGTTGGTAAGAGTATTCCTGGACTTAAAAAACTCTATGTTTATGCATAAGGGATCTTGCCACTTACCATCATAACCCAGTTTTTAAGAATATGGTTGTTGCAACCCAGCTGCCTGCTTGAAACCCCAGCTCTCTGGCTACTGTATGGTTGACTTTAGACCAGTTACTTAACTTCATATGCCTTGGTTTATGTGTCTGTAAATTCAGAATAATGATAAGTACTTCAGAGTTGAAACTTGGTGGCAACTCAATAAATGTTTGCTGTTATTACATGGCCTTTATGGTAAAGTATGTCTTGGTCTCTGTATATCTCTAAGCTTCTAATGAGATTGGTCACCTATAGCTAAATTAGTTTTGTCATAATGAATATTGATCATTAGAATAGCTTTAAGGAAAAAGCACTCCAGACCTAGAAGGAGAGCCTTTTAATCACAGATTTATTACATTAAAAATATATACAAGGTATATTTTGTTTTACGAATTTTAAAATTTAAAATGAAATTGTTTTCTAGGCATAAATTGTTGTGTGTATATCAAATAAGGACCTCACTGTGGATTAAATTGTTTTTTCTTCCTACATAATTTAACTGTTTAAAATAATTGTGGATTCTTTATTATGCACTAGCAGGATCTGTAAATTATTTCTTTATACATGTGAGATATAAAAGACTCATATGATAAAATGCATCAAAAAGTAAAATTTTAGGATCTTATTTACTCAAATAAATTCAACTTAATAAATGTATATGGTGGTACTAATACTTGGTCAACCACTGGGAATTTAGAGGCAAGCAAAACAGCTTTTGGAGCTTGCAGGCTCCTGAGGAGATAGGCATGACACAAATAATTATGCACTTCAGTGTCTTACCAGGGAGTGACATAGGCCATGGGGAAAAGTCAGGGTGCTAGGAGACCATATATAGTGTGTGCGCTCTAGCAAAGGGCCTTCAGGGAATCTTCCCTGAGGAAGAGATGCTGGAGGTAATATTTGAAGAATGAGTGGAGTTAACAAAGGAGAGTAAGCCTGGAGAAAGCATTTCAGACACAGGGTACCACTGGGCCCACGGTCCCAAGGAGGGATGGGCCAGCGTAAATTTAGGGTACTGGGACAAGGCCACTGGATTAGATGGCTGAGAGTAACGGGAAGCATGCTGCTACAGAATCATTGTCAGTGAGCGATTGCAGTCCTGTTCTGCTCGACAAGGCTGGGGAGGGCAGCAGAGAACACTGCTGCTAGTGCTTTGGAAATGTAAACCTTTACAACCCTTGGGTTCTGCTCTCTGCCTTCCTGTCTAGGTCTCCCTTAAGGTCCAGTGACTCCAACCTCTGTACTTTCCTACCCCAGGCCTTTGCATATTCTGCTGTGTGCCTGGGAAACCCATTCTTCTGTCTCATCCTAACTTACCCCATCTGCCTGAAAAAACTCCTTATAGCCCTAGTTTGCTTCTACTGCTCCTTATATGGATTATATTGTAGTTGCAGTGAAGCAATGCTCATGCAGTACTGTAAGTTTCTGTTCATAATGCTATCCCTCTAATTACAGAATAAATTATCATCCTTTTTTATCTTTTAATGCTCAGTGCCTATCTTGTCACATAAACTTGTCACATAATAAGTACTTAATATATACTAAAATAACGAATACATGCTGTCTTAATAGAAAATTTTTTTTAAGATTTATTTTATTGTTTTTGACAGAGACAGAGAGAAACAGAGACAGAGAGAGACAGAAACAGAAACAGAGACAGAGACAGAGAGAAGGGGGAGGGCCCAGAGCAGTCTCCATGGTTGTACATCATCAGGTTTTGACATGGTTTCATTCCACACAGGTGGGCAGGGGCTGTGCAGGGTGGGAACTGAGCTGGGGGCCTCCTGCATAGGAGGCACATTCCGGAGACTTGAGGGCTGAACTGGGTACCTCCTACATGGAAAGCTCACCACGGTGAGAACCAAATTGGGGGCCACACCCCAGTTCAGCATATAAATTCTCATGGGCCAGGGCCGGGATTCAATCCTTGGTTCCTGGGGCTCCAAATCGAGCACTTAACCTGATTAGCCATCCCAGCTTCCCCTTAATAAAAAATTTTTTAAGAGGCTAAACTTGTGGAAATTAGCCTGACTTACCTTGCAAACAAAGTTTGCTGACAAAAAAGAAAAAAGAAAAAAAGAGTGGCATCTTATTTCTGCAAGACTATGATATATAGCACATTAATGGTACTGGAAAAGAAAGGAGAAAGAGTCCAGTATAATAAACATTATTTAAGAATTATAGATAAGAGTGATTGCCTGTGTACACATACTATCATTTATACTTAAAATGCCATGTGTGATTTTCTCGATTCCAGATGACGTGTCTGAAAGCAATTGAGTATAATGGAGGACTGCTTGAAAGAGAATGGGCAGTAATTTATTACCTTACCCATTTAATCTACAAATGACCAGGAAATCAATGGGAAAAGCAGTTTCCTCTTTACATACCTTAAGGAAAAGCCATTAGGCTGATGTAACTGTTGTTCATTTAGAAATAAGAAACCAAATTCTCAGGTCGTCACAGCTAGACCAATGGTACTTTCCAAGGACACAAAGAAAATACAAAAGCAACTGCACCATGATGCAGTATATTTATGGTGCTGGTGTTGCTGATCTATGTATTGTTAGGGGATTTTCTTTTGGAGAGAAGACTAGAGTTGGGAGCAAATGAGTTTTTAAAAGAATATTTAATACTCAAAATTTCAGGATATTTATGTTGGCTGTTCTTCAAATTACTGAAATTTTATTTTGTAATCAAGTGTATGCAACCATGTAAATATAAAACACATTTTTTTTCCCCATCAGAAGTAACAATACCTGTTTCTTTAGAATAGGTTGCTTGTCTCATTTCTTTATTCCTAGAGAATCCTTTTAAAGTAACTGTGTTGTATTGAGTTGCTAGGAATTAATCCAGAAAGTACCTACTCAACATGTGTTCAGTATATTTGGAGAAAAAAGGAAGGTGTGTCATTCCTCAGCTCCACCAGACATTTGCGATCCTTTAGTGTAAGGAATTTATAGATGATGAAAGCCAATGTGCCTTTCCCTCCTCTGTAGATCGAACTCCATGTCAAGAAGGCGACCAAAGATGCCTCCATGGTTCCTGCCTTGATTCATGTGGTGGTAGCTCTCTTTGTGACCCCAACAACAGTGTGAATAACTGTAGTAAGTACAGCAGCTGACAAATACAATCCCTGTGTGAGGATACACATTCAACTTTCTTCTTTGGTATTGACATTATAATGCTGAAGTGTGGAATCTCTCCAAAAGTATATGTGTTTGTTTTTTTCTTTTTTAAAGGTTGCCTATGGTAGCAGAAAGGAAGCAAAATGGTCTTAATTAACTGAAATAAAAAACAAATGTGTCATTGTGATTGGGCTATAAATCTGTATTGCTTAATATCATTACCATTACTTCTAACTCAACATCAGCTCCCATGTATTATTTTCTTGGCTCCATCTGCAGGCAGACGCTATTGTTCTTCCTTTTAAAACAGCTTCAAAAATGGAAATTTTATCCGAGAAGCAACTATGAAGTTCATATAAATAGCTACATAAAACTTTGGCTGTCTGTTATTTTAATAAACTTGATTTTCACCTTTCCAGGAACTTTGCTGACATATAATGATCTTGCAGCTATCATGCTAATGTGTTTTGGTGACAATGTAACTGTTCCAAATGGTGTAAACAGGGGCTCTCTGTGACTGACTCTGAGGAGGAGTCATTATTGGGGGAAGATAGAATGAGCAGGCATAGCCGAGGACTGTGTAGACTCTCACGGGAAATTAAAAATGAATCAGAAAAGCCCCAGAGACTCTGATTTCAACTCCTGATTTATTACTTCTAGGCTCTGCTTTCATATTCACATTAATTTTTGACCTTACCTTTAGCATGGAGCTTGAAATTTAGAAGTAGTTCTGTCAGCTTTCAGTCATCAAGAAAGCATGATTTTTAAACACATATCCACTCAGTCAAAGGCCTTTGGAAGCCAGGAGGTTGAAAGGCTGAAGGTTTTGGGTACTTGGGTTTGCTGGAGATTTGGGGCCCTAGTTTTATCAGTGGCCTTTCTGAGTCAATGTAGAGGTTATAGGGACTGCCCCTGTAGCCATTAGGAAGCTAAAGCGAAAACACGGCCTGTGAAGGAATTCAAGGGAGGCAGCCGATTAAAACCTAGACTGACAGGACTTTTTATTTTCACAAACACTTAATAACTGGCTGAAAGCAAGACACCTAGCTCTTCTGCATTTAATAGATGAGAAAAACAGTTCAGATCGATATTAGCCTGACCACTAAGACCCTATGCCATTTTACTCACTTTACACTGATTTACATAAATGTGCATTTAAATAAATGTATATGTATATGTGTATGCTCTGGGTCCATTTTTTAACTTTGCTTATCTACAAACCTGCTCTGGAACTTTTTCAGAATTCTTTTATTTGCATTTTTTTTAATGGTTAAATTTATGGGGGCGACATTGGCTGGTAAAACTACGTAGTAGATTTCAGGTGTACAATTCTATAATACAACGTCTATGTGTTGCATTATGTGCTCACCACCCATAGTCAGTTCTCTTTCTATCACCATATATTTGATGCCCCTTCCCTACTGCCCACCCCTGCCCCCATTCCCCTCAGGTAACCACTAAACTATTGACTGTTTTTGATTCTTTGTTATTTCCAGTTTTACATTCCACCTATAAGTGAAGTCATATGGTTTTTAATTCTTTCAGTCTGACTTATCTCACTTAATATGATGATCTCATGGTCCATTCATACTGTTACAAATGGCTGTATTTCATCTATTCTTATTGCTGAGTAATATTCTATTGTGTAAATGAACCATAGATCTTCTTTATCCAGTCACCTATCAGAGGACACTTTGGTTGTTTCCACAACTTGACCACCATGAACTGTGCTGCGATGAACATTGGGGTACATTTATCTTTGTGAATTAAGGTTTTCAAGTTTTATGAGGGGTAGATACCCAGAAGAGAGATTGCTGGGCATATGGTAATTCTATTCTTAATGTTTTGAGGAACCTCCGTACTGCCTTCCATAGTGGCTTACCAATTTACATTCCCACCAGCAGTGTATGAGGGTTCATTTTTGTCCACAGCCTCTCCAGCCCTTGTTATTCCTTGTCTTGCTGATTATAGCCATTCTAACACGTGTGAGATGATAGTGAAGTTGGGTATTTTTTCACATATCTGTTGGCCATTTGTATATCTTCGTGGGTAAAGTATCTGTTCAGATCTTCTGCCCCCTTGTTAATTGGATTGTCTGTTTTTTGTTATTAAGTTGTACTAGTTCTTTATATATTTTAGATATTAGGCCCAATCAGAGGAATTGTGTGCAAATATCTTTTCTCATTTATTTGGTTGCCTCTTTATTTTTTTAATGTTATTGTTTTTGCTAGACACAGAAAGAGACACAGAAAGACAGAGAGAAGGGGGAGGGCCCAGAGCAGTCTCCATAGTTGTAAGTCATCAGTTTTCAACATGGTTTCGTTCCACACAGGTGGGCAGGGTCTGCACAGGGCAGGAACTGGGCCAGGGGCCTCCCACATGGGAGGCATACCTCCTCGAGCCAGGAGCATAATGGGGGGGGCAAGAACAAAACTGGGGGCGTCCCACATGGGAAGCACATCTCAGTTCAGCATATGGGTCCACACAGGCTGAGTCCAGGATTCAATCCCTGGTTTCCAGGGCTGGAAAGTGAGAGCTCAACCCACTGAACCATCCAGGCTTCCCCTTCTTTACTTTGTTGATGATTTTCTTTGCTGTGCACAAGTTTTTAGTTTGATATAGTCCCATTCATTTATTTTTGCTTCTACTTCCCTTGCTTTGAGGTCAAATTCATAAAGTCCGCTCTTAACCCAAGGTTTATAAGTTTTGTACTGATGTTTTTCTCTATGCAATTCATTGTTTTGGGTCTTATTGGAGGTCTTTGATTCATTTTGAGTTACTTTTGGTATATGGTGACAATTTGCAGTCCAAGTTTATTCTTTTGCATGTGTTTTTTCAATTTTCCCAGTATTTCTTCAGTGGAAGAAGTTTTTTTCTTTTTCTCCATTGTATATTTTTCACTCCTTTGCCAAAAATTATCAATCCACATATTTGTGGGTTCATTTCTGGGTTTTTTATTCTGTTCCATTGGTCTATGTGTCTATTTTTCTGCCAATACCAAGCTGTTTTGATGATTGACGCTTTGTAGTATAGACTGAAGTCAGGGAGCGTGATGCCTCCAGCCTTATTCTTTTTTCATAGGATTGCGTTGGGGATTTGTGGTCTTTTGTGGTTCAATATAATCTGATGATTTTTCTATGTATTTCTCAAAAGATTGTCTGTGGGATTTTGATTGGAATTACATTACATCTGTATATTGCTTTGGGTAATATGGCCATTTTAACTATGTTGATTTTTCCAATCCATGAACACAAAATCTCTCTATTTCTTTGTATTTTTCTTCAATTTCTTTTAATAGTGTCTTACAGGTTTCTGTGTATAAGTCCTTCACTTTCTTGGTTAAGTTTCTTTCAAAGTATTTTATTTTTTTTGTTTTGATCCCAAAAGGTAATGTTTTTATCATTTCTTTTGGTTACGTTTCATTGTTTGAATATAAATAAGTGCTGTTGATTTTTGTACATTCATTTTGTATCCTGCAACTTTACTGAATTCATTTATTATTCCTAATAGTTTTCTGGTAGAGTCTTTAGGGTTTTCTATATAAAGGATCATGTCATCTGCAAAGAGTGACAGTTTAAACCCCACCCCCACCCATATGGATGCCTTTTATTTCTTTCTCCTGCTTGATGGCTTTGGCTAGAACTTCCAGCACTATGTTGAATAGCAATGGTGACTGGGGACATCCCTGTCTTGTTCCTGATATTAGAAAAAATGATTTTAGTTTTTCCCCATTCAGTATGATATTTGCTGAGGATTTGTCATACATGGCCTTTATCATGTTGTGGTACTTTCCTTCTACACCTATTTTTTTTAAGTGTTTTGATCATGAATGGATGTTGTATCTTGTCAAATGTTTTTTCTGCATCAATTAATATAATCATATGGATTTTATCTTGTTTATGTAGTGTATCACATTGATCAATTTGCCTATGTTGAACCATCCTTATGTCCCTGGAATGAATCCCATTTGATTGTGATATATAGTATTTTTAATGCATTGTTGGATTCTGTTTGCTAATATTTAGTTTCAGATTTTTGCATTGGTATTCATCAGAGATATTGGCCTATAGTTTTCTTTTTTGTGTGTTGTTCTTATCAGGGTTTGGTACTAGGGTACTGTTGGCCTCATAGAATGAGTTGGAAAGTATAGCCTCTTCTTCAATTCTTTGGAAAAGTTTGAGGAGGATAGATGTTAGTTTCTCTTTGAATGCCTGGTAACTCATTAGTAGATCATCTGGTCCTGGACCCTTGCTTTTGTGGAGGTTTGGGATAATTGTTTGAATTTCCTTGATTTTGATTGGTCTGTGTAGATTATCCATTTCTTCTTGATTCAGTCTAGGTAGACTATATGTTTCTAGAAACTTGTCCATTTCTCCTAGGTTGCAAAATTTGGTGGCATATAGGCCTTCACAGTGTTCTTGTATGATTCTTTGTATTTCTGTGTAATCAGCTCTAATTTCCCTTCTTTCATTTCTAATGTGGATTATTTGTGTTTTTTCTCTTTTTCCCTTGGTGAGCCTAACTAGAGGTTTATCAATTTTATTGATTTTTCTTCAAATAACCAGCTTTTTGCATTAATTTTTTCTTTTGTATTTCTGTTCTCTATTTCATTTAGTTCTGCTCTAATTTTTTAAATTTCCTTCTTTCTGCTGACTTTGGTTGTTTTTTGTTATTTTTCTAATTTTTTAAGATGTGATTTTAAGTTGTTTATTCATGATTTTTCTTTTTTCTTGAGATAGGCCTGTAATGATAGAAATTTTCCTCATACTACTGCTTTGGCTAAATCCTAGTAATTTTGATATGTTGTATATTCATCATCATTCATTTTTATGTATTTTTAATTTCTTCTTTAATTTCTTATTTGCTCCAGTAGTTTTTCTAATGACATGTTGTTTAATCTCCATGTATATGTGGTTTCCTGCTCTCATTTTTGTAATTGATCTCCAATTTCAAAGCTTTGTGGTCAGAGAATATACTTGTTAAGATTTCAGTGTTCTTAAATTTGCTGAGGCTAGCTTTGTGCCACATCATGTGGTCTATCCTTGAGGATGTTCCATGTGCACCAGAAAAGAATATATATTCATGTGTTTTAGAATAAAATTTCCTGTAAATGTCAGTTATGTTCAATTACTGAAATATATCATTTAAAACTGGTATTTCCTTATTTATTTTCTATTTGGATGATTTGTCCATGGCTGTGAAGGGAGTGTTTAGGTCTCCTAGTATAACTGTGTTTTTGTCAGTTTTTCCTTTAGATCTCTAGTAGTTGCTTTGTAAGTTTTGGTGCTTCCTGGTTGGGGGCATATATATTAATAAGTGACGCGTCTTTTTGTTGTATTGCACCATTGATTATTATAAAATGTCCATCTTTGTCTCTTATTACCTTTTTAATCCTAAAGTCTGTTTCATCAGATATGCCATTTTTCTGAAGTATTGTTTACCACCCTTTCACTTTGAGTTTGTGTTTGACCTTGTGGCTGAGGTATGTCTCTTGTAGGCAGCATAAAGTTGGTTTTTGTTCTTTATTCCAGTTTGCTACTCAGTGTCTTTTTATTGGCAAGTTTAGTCTGTTTACATTTAAGGTGATGATTGACATATGAAGATTTCCTGTAGCCATTTTATCTTTTGTTCTCCTGATAGCTCTTTTTTTCAATTCCTTTTTTGCTCTTTTCTTTTTGTTGGTTATTTTAGTATAATGGTGTTTATGACTTTTTCTTCTTCTTTTTTTTTTTAATTTATTTTATTGATTTTTGACAGAGAGAAACAGAGACAGAGAGAGACAGAGAGAAGGGGAAGGGCCCAGAGCAGTCTCCATAGTTGACATTAGTTTTCCATATAGTTTCACTCCACAGGCAGGCACAGGGCTGCACAGGGCATGTGGGTCCACATGGGCCTGGGCTGGGATTCGATCCTCAGTCCCTGGGGCTTCAAAGCGAGCACTTAACCCGCTGAGCCATCCCAGCTTTCCCATTCTTTTTTTCTTTTTTTTTTATGTTTTTTTTTTTGTTATGTATCTTAGTTCTAAATTCTATTTGAGTGATTACCATGAAGTTTATGTAAAGGAAAGTTTCATATATGCAGTGACACCTTTTCTTAGGGATGCTTGTTTCTATTCTTTTTGGAAGTTTAAATCTTTCCTTTCTCCCACTTTATGTTTTTGCTGTCCCAGTTTATCTTTATTATTATTTTTTTTTACTTTTTGTTTCCATAGCCTCCTTCACTATTTCTTAAAATGTCGATCTTATTCTGGAGAATTCCCTCAGCTTCTGTATGTCTGAAAGGGTGTTTATTCCTACTTCATATCTAAAGGATAACCTTGCTGGGTAGATGATTCTTGGTTGGTAATTTTCTCCTTCAATATTTTAAACAGTTGATTCCACTCCCTCCTGGCTTCTAGAGCTTCTGTTGAGAAATCTGATAATAGTCTTATAGGTTACAGTATTCTTTTTCCTGCCTGCCTTGAGGAATCTTTCTTTGTCTTTGACCTTTGATATCTTCAGTATAATGTACCCGGAGAAGGTCTGCTAGGATTCAAGTAGCTTGGAGTCCTGGTTTTTCTTTTTCTCTTTTTTTTCTTGATTTTGAGTTTCCAGTTCTTTCCATAGATTTGGGAAGTTCTCCTGTATTTGCCTGAGAAAATTCTCTGTGCTCATTCCATTCTCTGCTTCCTCCAGAATACCTATTATTTTTATGTTACTCTTTCTAATGGGGTCAGACAGTTCTTGTAGAGATATTTCACTTATTTTAACTCTCAGGACTCTCCTTCCTTCTGTGACATTTCCATATTTCTGTCTTCACTTTCACTAATTCTTTCCTCCATCTGGTCAGCTCTGCTTCCTATGCTAACTATTTCATTTTTCATTTCTTTTATTGTGTTGCTTAACTCCAGAATTTTTATTTGATTCTTTTTTTTTTTTATAATTTTGATTTCTTTGATTTGTTTGTAGATTTTCTTTCTGAGATCACTTAGCCACCTCCGTGTACTCTAACAGTTTTATTTTATCTCTTTGAGTGTTTCCCAAATTGCAGTCTTGAATTTTGTGCCATTTAGCTCATATATTTTCATATCTTCAAGTTCCTTTTCTGGAGATTTTTCATTTTCTTTCTGAGTGTCTTTGTTCACTAGGGTACTCATTGCTATTGGAGTGTTTCTCTTCCTGGGCATAAGGACTTTTCCCATAGTAGCTTCTTTCACTTCCCAGCTGGTGTTGCTGCAACATCTTACAATATATATATATATACACACACACACATATACACACATGCGTGCATATATATATATGTATGTATTATATTTATATATATAAAATGTATATATTTTATAAAATATTATATAAAAATATGTAAATATATATATATATTTGTTGTTGTTGTTGTTGTTGTTTTGGTTATTCATTTTTCTCACAGTGGGAGACTTCCTAGAAGGTGGGCTTCTCTTCTTTGTCTCGATCACCTTGGTCTCTATGTGCCTACTCTTAGGGAGGATATGGTGGGCGATGGTATTCTATGCCTTTGAGATCTCAATGCAATCAGAAGCTGCCACACCTGTGCTTCATAGTTTTTCTGGATCCCTTTGATGGCTTCAGCAGAAAGGATGGGGGCAGTGTTTGTTGAAAAAAGCACAGGCCTGTTTGCCTCACTGGGTAATGGCAGCTTCCTGGTAGCAGCTGACTCAATGCAGGCTCTGGGCACAGCTGGTGAAGAGGGGTGAGCTTTGGGAGAGAGCAAAGGAAAGCAGCCAGGTTCTGTGTTGGAAGCCATGCAGTGCTCCAGCTGGGACCCCATCTTATCTAGGGCCACTCTGTGCTTTATTCACCAATGTGCTTCTGCCACCAGCGATCCCATAACCAGAATGCACCTCGGCTGGTCACAGGCCTTATGCTCAGCCAGCCCCATGTTCCAGTCACCTGCTACATACTGTGGCAGCTGGCCCCATGCTTAAATGACCCACCCAGCTCTCCAGCTGCCTCTGGTGCCACAATGTGGCCTCCTGTGTTGTACTCTGGCTGCCCACACCATGTTACGGCTGCTTTCTCTGCGCTCCTGCCCAGTCTCACATTACAGCTCATTCCACTCCCATCTTCTGACATCTGACTTGTGTTCCCGCCACCTGCACCTTTACTTTTGTGCATTCTCAGCTTTCAACCCACCCAGAGTTCATTCTGAACCTTGTCCCACTCTCCCATGCTCCCACACCATTCTCTCCTCTGCTGGTCACCAGGTAGGTCTTCGAATTGTGCTCCTTGGCATGTCTCCTCACTGCTTCATTCTGTTTTCTCTTGCTTGCCTCCCTTTATTCAGCTTTATGTAATTTCTTGTGATGCTTGGATCTCTCAGCTGAGGCTGTGTGTTGCTTAGAAATTCTCTGGTTGGATTTTAGTTGTTCAATTTGTTGTTCTTTACAGTAAAGGTTTCAAGAGCTCCTCTCAAGCCTCCATCTAGATGACATCTCCAGAAATATTTCTTTACATCACCTTGAATTTGAGATGGGTAGTTTTTAACAATGATAGCATCATGTTGAAAACATGTTTATTATTAAAGTTTTGTCTGACACAGAATAGCAATTACTGTTAGACTCAAAAAAGTCCAAAGAGCAATATTAGCCTGTGTTAAATTTGGGTGAAGAGTAACTAGATGCATTTTATCCTATTTTATCTATGTTTAAAATATTTAAAAAAAAAATTTAAATATGTTATCTGTCAAAGGGAAAGCACTAGATAACTCTGATTTATACAGTTACCAATATTGAGAGCATGTGGATAAGGTTCCAGACACTGGGATGGGCACTGGGCACTTTGATGGTACAGAAGGGAGACCTGATTCCAGAGTTCCAGCAGATCGCTTCTCACTGTGGGAGAATGTAGTGTCATGTTCCCACTCATAGATACTACTTTGGTTTCCTCTTTCTTCCCTAATGTCTCCCTGTCTCTTCAGCTTCCTCACTCACCATACATATTTTTGCCAGGTTCTCTCCATATTCAGCACTGACGTCCCCTTTTCTGAATGCCAGGCACTGGGCTAGTCACTGGTCTCCATTCCTTCTGAGTTAATTAAAAGTAGTCTATATTCTGAACTTCCATTTGAGAGTAAAGATGTTATTCTTTATTTTTCAAAGAGCTTCAGATTGGTATGTATTTACTTGTTTTCTATAAAGATAGACAGGTAGCATCTCCTCTCAGAAATATCTTCATGAACTTGAAAATGAGATTAATTATTTGAAGATCTTTACCACCAGAGGGATTATTATTACTTAGATTCCACAGTAGAACTGTGGCATCCTCTTTTGTTGGCTCCCTGCCAGTGAGAATATGAATTTGGAGAATGTGATCATTCTTTTTTGTTTGTTTGTTTTTAATATTATTATATTTTATTGTTAAATTTAATGGGGTGACATTGGTTGGTAACAATTAGATAGTTTCCCGATGTACAACTCCACATCACATCACCCATACATTGCATTATGTGGTCAGCTCCCAGAATCAGGTCCCCCTCCAACACCATATATCTGGTGCCCACTCCCCCCTCCCCCCACAACTCTCCCTTC
>PVKE010027869.1:0-21312 GCA_004027555.1 Craseonycteris thonglongyai | reverse complement strand
CAGTGCATAGTTATTTCTATTTTACTTTTTGACAGATAGAGAGAGAGACAGAGACAGAGACAGTTAGAGAACCGAACTGTGGGAACTCCCCAGTTCAGCATGTGGGTCCTGCCTGGGCCGGAGCCGGGATTCGATCCTCGGTCCTCGTGGCCTCAAAGCGAGCGCTCAACCCGCTGAGCCGTCCCGGCTTTCCCCCTATTTTCCATAATTTGACAGTTCAAAAAAATTTAAATCCCTTTAATCATTATGAAAAAAGTATAATGACAAGGACAGCAAATCCACAACACAAGGTACTAGTGAAAATAGACTAACATATTACATCTGAAAGTGTAGGAAGTTGGGATTTAGTGGGCTGAGCACTAGCATTGTAGCTCCAGGGTCCCAGGACCAAGTCCTGGTCCTGCTGTGCCTCCAGTTCAGTTCCTGCCAGGGAGAGTGTCCCATGTGGAAGGCCCCCTGGTTTGACTCACACCTGAGGAGTGTCTCTCACGTGGGTGGTTCTTGGTTCATGAGGGCTCACCTCCCATGCACCAGCCTACTGCCCAGTTCTCACCCTGCAGGTCCCAACACCCACCTGTGGAATGAAACTATGTCAAAATCTAGTTATGTACAAGTATGGAGACTGCTCTGGGCTCTCGCTCTTCTCTCTTTCTCTTAGTCTCTGTCTCTCTCTGTCAAAAGCAATAAGATAAATCTATATAAAAAAAGAAAGTGTAGGAAGCATAGCAACCCAGTGAAGTATGCATTGTTATCCCCATTTTAATAATGATTAAACTGAAATTTATGGCAATTACTTATCTACAAGATTGGTAATCAAAGGTAAATAGTACTGGGAAAAGTAAGATTCACTGGGTCCCTAATCTTCATTTTAAACAACGTACCAAGTGATTCCAATAAATATAGTTGTCCACCATCACTTAAAAAAAAAAAGATGATCTAAATCTCACATTGGTTAATATTTTGTCACTACCATTATATGTACAGAAAAAAAAAATATTACCACAGTGTACATAATACAGAAATCAAGAAATTTATTCCCAGTTGTTGCTCTTCTTCTCTCTATAGTATTTCTTGGCCCACATTTAAAAGAAAAGGTGTTTTGGCAAAATATAATTACAAACACTATTGTCTGTCAACACAGAAAACTTTTCCATAAGTGAATACAGAAGAAAATAGTTTATTACTGAGTAAGCATTAAATCAAAATGTGATGTGCATCACAAGCTATCTGCCAAGACCTTGAAAAGGCAAAGAAATCTTACCACTTCATATAACCAAGAAGACACAACCAATTGCATACATGTTTTGAAGATAAACAATAAGTAGTCCTCAAGTAAGAGGATTTGACAGAATTATAGGTCACACAAAGTTCACCCTAGATTCACTTGGTAATTGGGGTGACAATCTGTATAAGTTAATTCATTTTATTCAAAGAAAAATATTTTTTTAGTATTTCTATGATGAAAGATAGTTTTGCAACTTCAAGCCAACTGAAGTTTTGTTCCTATCATCCCATGAAAATTGGATGATAGAAATCTTATTTTCATTGGGTGTTATGTTTTAATGTAAATCATTCCCTGATCATTGAGAAAGCCACCTCTGGGACAACAAATGGCTTATTTAGCTTAAAAAAATATATATACTTTCAAAGAGATAGAAAAAAAAATTATAGTTACAAATTTTCTAAAGTAAATGGTCTAAAAGAAGTGATGAGAGGAAACTCTCTTTCCTTATTTTTGACAGAGAAATTTAAACCTTTTATTTCAAATTTGTATTTGTTCTTACATGTACTAATCTATTCTGCAGTTAATAGAGATGCTCTGTAATGTCCTGAATGTTTTTTATCCATTGGTGATTTTAGAGTAAAAATAAATACATTGGAGTAAGAAAAGGCTTACGCTTTAATAAAATGTTATATATAAATTAAAACAATTAGTACTCATATAACCTATGAGAGCAATA
This sequence comes from Craseonycteris thonglongyai, assembly GCA_004027555.1. Taxonomy (NCBI): domain Eukaryota; kingdom Metazoa; phylum Chordata; class Mammalia; order Chiroptera; family Craseonycteridae; genus Craseonycteris; species Craseonycteris thonglongyai. Next base: position 19,351 of record PVKE010027869.1, on the reverse strand, counting down.
TTATCATTGTCCCCTTTTATAGATTTCTAAAGTTTGGAATTTATGCCTACTAATTCTTGCCAAATGAAAGTTTACAAAACCTTAGGAAAGGGAAGACAAAAAAAATGCCTCATAGTCTTTGTTCCATCTCCTCATATATAGAAAGGGCTAAATAAATCTGAAATAGTTTATTATATTTCTCTCAAAGCACATTTTTTAAAAGTATAGAACAATCATCCTTATGAGGGTATAGCCACAGAAGCAAAAATCTTGCTTGTCGAACATATGTTTTCTTATTAAATCTCCAAGGAGTGTAAATTGACTGTAGGTATTAGGTTAAACATTGAAAATAATTGAGGAGGTTAAGGTTTTGGCCTTTAGAAGTTTACATACTACGAGCAAGGTGGATCAGTTAACATTCCAAGCAGTATTACTGTCATAAAACCTCTTTTGCATTTATTATCTCATTTGATCTTCATTGAAACAAGTAATAAAAGTCTTATTTTAATTCTCACTTTGCAGGTAAGGGAACTCAGGCTAAAAAAGGTTAATTAACTATTTCAAATGTGCACTCTAAATGAAAGGCTATCACTTCTCACCCTTCAGGCTAAGATCAAGTGTCTAAATAAGAGGCTAAAACCAGAACTTCTTAATTGTATGGTCATTCCAATCCATATCAGCTGTTTAATTAACGAATACTGCCTTTTAAACATATAAAACTCTGGTGACAGGAGACATCATTATCTTGTACCTGATCTTAGAGTAATACCTTTAAGTTTTTCAACACAAAGTATGATGTTAGCTGAGAATTTGTCATATATAGACTTTATTATGTTGAGATACTTTCCTTCTGTACTCATTTTCTTGTGTTTTAATCATAAATGGATGTTCTATCTTGTCAAATGCATTTTCTGTACCTACTGATATAATCCTATGATTTTTATTCTTTATTTTGTTTATGTAGTATATCATATTAATGAATTTACATATATTGAACCATCCTTGTGCCCCTGAAATGAACCACATAATGTATGTGATCATAATGTATAATTTTTAATGTATAATTGCATTTATTAATATTAGTATTTAGTTTAAATTTTTTGTCTGTATTCATCAGAGATTTTGGTTTATAGTTTTATTTTTTTGGGTTATCCTTACCAGGTTTTAGTATGAGAATAAAGTAGGCCTGAAAAAATGAGTTATAAAATATTGCCTTCTACTCAATCTTTTGGAAGTTTGAGGAGGACAGGTATTAAATCATCTTTGAATGTTTGCTAGAATTCAGTAGTGAAGCCATCTGGTGGTCCTAGATTTTTGCATTTGGGGAGGTTTGGATGATTGTTTTAATTTCTTTATTGTTGATTTTTCTAATTAGATTTTCTATTTCTTTATGATTCTGTCTAGGAAGATTTCATATTTCTAAGAATTTGTGCATTTCTACTAGATTATTAAATTTGGTGACATGTAGTCCTTCATGATCCTTTGTATTTCTGTGGTATCTATCATAACTTCTCTTTCATTTCTGTTTTGTTTGTATCTTTTCTCTTTTTTTCATTTATGAGTATCCCCAAGGGTTTGACAATTTTATTAATTTTTTCAAAGAACTAGCTCTATGTTGTATAATTTTTTTCTAGTGTGTTTTTGTTCTCCATTTCACTTAACCCTGTTCTAATTTTTATTATTCCCTTTCTTCTGCTGACTTTGAGTTTCATTTTTTCTTCCTTTTCTAGTTCTTTAACCAATTTCCCACCAGTACATAAGAGTGCAGATCACATCCATGTTCATTTAATTACTTTTTAAGATTTATTTTTTATTGCTTTTTTACAGAGAGAGAGAGAGAGAGACAGAGAGAGAGACAGTGAGAAAGGGGAGGGTCCAGAGCAGTCTCCATAGTTGACAGCAATAGTTTTCCATATAGTTTCATTCCACAGGCAGGTGCAGGGCTGCACAGGGCAGGAACTGGGCTGGGAGCCTCCTGCATAGGCCCTGGCAATAACTGCACTGGGGGCACACCCCAGTTCTGCATATGGGTCCACCTGGGTCGGGGCCGGGATTTGGTCCTCAGGTTCTGGGCTGCAAAGCAAGTGTTTAATCCTCTGAGCCATCCCAGCTTCCCCCATGTTCATTTAACTTTACATAAACACACTCTGAGGTTGAAAGATATCTGACCAATTTTCAATGTGAAAACAAAATATAAAAGTAGTCCTTGGAGGGGAAGCATTATAGCTCAGCAGGTTGAGTGTTTGCCTTGCAACTGTGAAATGTGGAGATCTAATTCCAGCCATGGCCCATACAAACCCATGTGTTGAACTATGGCATAATTGCAACTGCCAGAATGGCAGCAAAGGTTTTCACCTCCCATGCAGGAGGCCTCCAGTTTTGTTCCTGCTCCATGTGCCCCCGCATCCACTTGTGTGGAATGAAACTATATCACAATTAATAATGTACAACTATGAAGACTGTTCTGGGCCCTCTCCCCTTCTCTTTTTTTTTTTCTCTCTCTCTCCCTCACTTTCTCTCAAACAATAAAATAAATCTTTAGAAAAATTGTTCTTGGAGTTATTTCTAAATAGAACTTGTCTTTAATCCTAATATAACAGAAAATAATATGATGGTCAGTATTTAATTTTTTCATGTGTAAGAATGCTGCATTTTCTAGGATTTGACAGTTTCAATGATCAAGAGTTACTCTATTTTGTAAACGGAAATACCACTACTAAAAACAGAATGCTATAAATATAATAATGTCATTTATTTCCAAGGACTATTGGTATAGTAGAGTAATGTAATAATAATAATAAAAGTGAGCATTTACATGGCAAACTTTGGGGGAAAATTTTAACTATAATCTGTGAGTCATCTAAGGGTAGAGGCTGCAGCGGCCATCACCACTGGTGAGTAATCTCAGCGCAAACAGGAAATGGGGTAAGAGGTTATGTTATATGGTTTATTTGAAATTTATCTTGTTTCTTGAGATAGGCTTGTAATACAATAAATTTCTCTCTAACTAGTGCTTCTGCCATTTTCCAATAATTTTGATATGATGTATTTTTTTTATTTTCATTTGTCCCTATTTATTGTGGCCAATACAAAAATAACCACAGTGTCCTTCCATAAATAACTGGATAAAGAAAATGTGGTACATACATACAATGGAATGTTACTCAGTCATAAGAAATGATAGAATACTTCCTTTTGTGCAACATGAATGGGTCTTGAGATTATCTTGCTAAATGAAATAAGTGAGAAAGAAAATGTTAAGGACCATATGATTTCACTCATATGTGGAATATAAAACTGAGAGCATAAACAAACCAAAGAAACAAAGACACAAAAACTCATATACAGACAACAGTTAGTGTTACTAGAGGGTAATAGAGAAGGGGAGTGGAGGGTGGGGAAATGTATGGTGATGGAAGGAGAACTGACTCTGAGTTGTGAACACACAATGTAATATTGTTAGATGGTGTATTATAATAATGTATACTTGGAACCTGTGTAATTTTACTAATCAAATGTCACCCCTATAAATTAAAAAACAGAAAATATATAAAACCAACATTTCTAATATTAACCAATGAACCAACATTTTACTAAAAACATATGATGATTTGTTCTTAAAATTTCATTGGGAGAATGCAGTGGACATCTCTTGTTTAGTGCCACAGAGCATTCATTTCACCCATATTATGGTAGCTGCACCCTGGTTATTGTTAAAGTGGGATCTCTAGCTACATTTTTTAAAAATATTTATTTTATTGTTTTTGACAGAGACAGAGAGAGACAAAGAGAAGGGGGAGGGCCTAGAGCAGTCTCCATAGTTGTACATCATCAATTTTCAACATAGTTTCATTTCACACAGGTGGGTGGGGGCAGGGCCGAAATCAGGTCTGGGGCCTCCCACAAGGGAGGCATGTCCCCACAAGCTGGATGTTTTACCAGGGGCCTCCCACATGGAAAACTTGGCTCTGTGAGAACTGAACTGGGGAGTCACACCCCACCTCAGCATACGGATTTGCATGAGCCAGGGTCGGGATTTGATCCCAGGACCCTGGGGTTGCAAGGCTGGTGTTTAACTGGCTGAGCCATCCCAACCTTAGGATATGCAGCAAACACTCTTGCTTCAATCTTTTTGGTCTTTGTGTGCCTCTGCTTAACTTCAGCTTGCATTTGGTTTCAGTGGCCTGCTTTTAAGTTTCCTTTTAGAAGTCTTTCCTCAGGACCCTAAATATACTTTGCCTTCATGCACAGGAGGTCTGTAGTTTATTCATGCTCAATAATGAAAAAGTGTAGAAGTAAATTACACACCAAATTTCCCTTTGGGAAAAGGTTGAAGACATGCTTTTCTGGACAATGCCTGAAACACACCCATTTTCTGGATTCTGCCTAAAATCATACCATTGCTTCCTATTTTTGTCCCCCTTTCTGATTTCTCCTAGGACAACTGCTTTAATTACCTACAGAAAGATTATGGTCTCAGGGTCATAATCTAAGCAATCTGACCTACTAAAGAGGTGGATCTTGGGACCTGGACCTGGTATTTTTCTAAAGATGTTTGTGTTTAGGATTGGTATACAGTTTAAACCAATGAGACACATTGAGATTTTCCTGGGAATCCTATGGAAGAGAACATTGCCTATTCCTAAGGGAATTGAAGTTGAAAGGAAGTCTTGGCCTCTTAAACCTGTCATTTTTTTTCTGAGTCTGTTGGAGGGCAGAGCCAATCTGACATGAAGTCAGATTGCTTCAAATAGTAGGGTGAAAACACACGCATAGTATATTATTTCTATCAGTACTTCAAGCTGTGCCTGAAGGCCACCCTACCTCTTGCCTTTTCAGTTACATGAGCCAAAATAATTTTCCTATTCGAGTATGCCCCATTGGCTCAAATACTTCAAATAATACAAGGGAATACTTTACCAATAGAGAACACTGAAATGCAATTTTCAATAGAGATAATAAAGAGTGAAGAGTCTTTTTCTTCTCAGCAACGGAAAACATATTGAAACTATTCAGTATACTCAGATTTTAGGACTGTGCATTTAAAGGCACAGATAGGTCACTGCATTTTAAGCTATTGGTATATATTTTTTCCCCAGCAATATGAAAGTCTCTCTCTGTAATACTATTTTTGTTTTGATAATTTTTTTTGCAGTAAAACGAAATTGTAAATTACTGTAGTACAAATGATTTTAATTAAATTTTTACTAAAGTTACCCAAGGCTTTATATAATTTACATACAACTCTTTAAGTATTATACTATCAACCCTGATTTATAAATGTTGAGAGAGAAGGAGGTGGTATAAATAATTCCAAAGGTAGTAGATACACAAAAGAACTAATAATATTAAAACTATTATTCTTACTATTATTGTTCTGAAATTATATGCAAATTGTGACAGATTATAGCTATCTAAATTTCTGCTTTTGAAAAGAAAAAATAACATTTTGAGACTAAATAGCCGTATCTGTAAAATAAGAATTATCATGGCATTTATATAATTAAGTTGCTTAAATAAAAGTTAAATAAATATTCAAATTTTTAGCACAACTTTGGCCATGTCAAATTATTTCACAGAGGAAATAATTTATTTACATTCGTTACAATTACTCAATTACTGTTTTTAAAATAATATATTTTTATTACAAAATATATATTTTTTGACTTAGCATGTAAAAAACTCATGTAGCTAGAAGTAAAATGTATATCTTCATCCCATATCTCAGAAGAGGTTCTTCGTGTCATGTGCACAATCATAACATTTTTAAAGGTGTGTGGTAGGTGGGTACTGGGATAGCTCAGTGGTTGAGAGCTTGCCTCTGAATCATGAAGTTTTGGGGTTCAATTCCTGGCCCTGGCCTGTGCATACCCTATATCCTGAGCTTTGGAACAACTGATAACCTCTGGGACAGCTCAGATGTGAAGGTTCCCATCTCTCATGTGGGAGGCCCCTGGTCAGGGTTTCACCCCGCACAGCTCCACATCCACCTGTGTGGAATGAAATCATATTATAACTAATGATGTACAACCACAGGGAGCGCTCTGAGCCCTCCCCACTTCTCTCTGTATTTCTCACCTTCTCTCAAACAATAAAATTAATATATATTTTTTAAATTTGTGGCAGGCTTTTAAAAGTTGCATAAGAAGTGTTTACAGAGTTAATGAATGCCATTTCACTGTGAAATTGCATTTATGTGTCATCAAAAAGGTGTGAACATTCAATTTCAACAATCAACTGATTTTATTTGCATAATATATTTGCGTAAAAAGTTTTAATGAATGTTTTTACTTATTTTCAAAATTTCATGTATATTGTTATTTTAGAACTTATGTTAGAATTTATAAGGTTTTTGGTTATAATTTAGAATCAATCATCATTTTAAAAAGGGAGTTTAGAAGACTTGCTTTCTTAAAACACAGTGTACCTTTTTCATGTAGAGGGGCTAAAAGAGACAAAACTGACATGGAGAAATTCTGACTCATAAAAATAAATCTACCACAAACACTGGAACAAACTTAAATATGATGAAAACAATTTTTCTCATGTTTATAGGTGTTAATAATTTGACTAATATTTGTCTTATAAACAAACTATTTCTAGGAGTATTGTGGAACCATTTAAGTTGTATTGTCAAAGATTAAGAATTTTCATAATGAGCATATAAGAAGATTGAACATCGAAAAAGGAAAAAAAAACACTACGTGATCTTGAACAGTGATCTATTAAATTATTCAAGCCTAAAAACAAAGAGAAAAGAAAAAGTGTAAAATAAGCAAGACAGAGCATCTAAGCAGTATGGAACATTATCAAGTGTTCTGACATATGGTAATTGAAGTCTAAGAAGCAAAACAGTATCAAAGTGAGGCAGAATATATATATATATATATATATATATATATATATATTTTTTTTTTTTTTTTAACTGAACTGGGGGCCTCACCGCATTTGGGAAGCACACCCCAGTTCAGCATGTGATGTGGGCCCGCCTAGGCTGGAACTGGGATTCAATCCTCGGTCCTTGGGGCTTCCAAGGGAGCGCTTAACCCGTTGAGCCATCCCGGTTTTCTCCAGAATAAATATTTGAAAAGATGATGACCATTTAAAAAAATTAGTGAGAAGCAACAAACCACAATTCTTAAATATCAGAGAAATGCAAGAAGGACAAATACAAACAAAGAAAGTAAGAGGAGGTCAAACATACGGTGATGAAAGGACAACTGGTCCTGGGAAGTGAGCATGCAATGCAATATATAGATGCTGTATTACAAATTATAAAATTGAAACCTATGTAATTTTACTAACCAATGTCACTCCAATAAATTTTACAAAAATTTTAAAAAGTGTCATTAAGATGAAACTCAAAGTGCTTAATACAAATAAAAAATGAAATTTTTTATAAAGCCAGAAAAAAAATAAAAGCATTAGTGAGGAAAAAAGAGAAAAGAATTATGGAGACTTTCGGAAACTGTGTAAGTCAGAAAGTAGTACTGAGATTTATATAAAATACTGAAGGAAAAAATACACTCTCAATATAGAAATAATCAGTCAGAATATCTTTAAAAATCACTATAAATATAATAGTAAGAAAATTTATTGCCAGCATATCTGCTCTCAAGGAAATGTTAAAGGAAATACTTCAAGAAGATAAAAATGATAACAAATAAACAGTGCTGACAAAAGTAAAAAGTAGTTATAAATATAAAGAATTTTTATAATTAATCTTTTTTTTAAAGATACTACATTTTATATATATATTTTGACAGATAGAGAGAGAGAGAGAGAGAGATACAGAGACAGAAAGAGAACTGAACTGGGGGAGCCCCCAGCTCAGCATATGGTTCCGCACGGGCCGGGACTGGGACTCAATCCCTGGTTCCTGGCGTGCAAAGTGAGCGCTTAACCCACTGAGCCATCCCGGCTTCCCCAGTATAATTAATCTTTAAAAAATATAATTTACTATTTAAAGTAAAAAATATTAAAGTATTGTGAAGTTTCTAGGTTATGTACTTGTAAAATTATGAAAATATCAGCAAAAAGTTTTGAGGAAAGAAGTGGAAACATACTGCTGTACTCTCTTTATTATAATCAGGAAATAGTACCATATATTATTTTAAGATAGACTATAACAAGTTAAGTACAATTTGTTAACACAAATGCACACTCTAAAATAAGTGTTAAGGGGAAGCTGGATGGTTCAGCAGGTTAAAAGCTCACTTTGCAGCCCTGGGGACTGAGGATTGAATCACAGCCCTGGCCTGTGCAGTCCCATATGACTAACTGCAGTGTTCTCACCCCTGGTTTGGCCTCTGGCTGGAGTGGGTGTGCCTCTTATGCAGGAGGCCCCTAGCCCAGTTCCTGTCCTGAGCGGCCCCCACCCACCTGTGTGGAACAAAATCATGTTGAAAATTGATGACGTACAACTGTGGAGACTACTCAAGGCCCTCCCCCTTGTCTCTTTCCTTCTCTGTCTCTGTCTCTCTGTCTCTGTCAGAAACAATAAAATCAATCTTTAAAAAACAGTAAAATAATTGTTAAAATGTATAAATAATATACTAATATATAGATAAAATGGAGCAAAAATTACTCAAATAATCCAAAAGAAGATATGAGATTTAAACCAGCATGATGTCTGGAGAAGGTAGGGGCTGTAGGAGGAGGTTGTCTGAGGCAACAGTAAGCAGGCTAAGGAGCATGATTGATGGAGGAAAACACTCACTACTTTCCCAAGCATGGTGGCAGAAGAGGGTGCTGATTTGACAGTCTAGGATGAAACTGGCTGGAAAATCAGATATTTCTGGAATGCATGGAATAATGGGTGAGGGGGAGGGTTTAAACAGGAGGGCGGAGACAAGCCCTTTTCACTTCTTCAAGAATCTGCCTGGAAGACTGTGCTGTGCCCACCTGTGTTCCCCAATGGATGGTATTTTTTAAAAAGGAAGAAGGAACTCTAGGACTGGTCTGACCTGGCAGAGGGCAACATGGTTATTTTTCTTTGGGTGTTTTTAGAGGAAATGAGCTCTGAGACCAAGGCCTGCCATTCTTCTAAAATCGTGTAGCATTTGAATAAAGACTCCTTTCCTTTTCAACAAACCTCTGACTCTAGAATTTGCCTGTGGGTAAAGGGTAGCAGAATCCCAATTGCTGTTTAGTAACAAGATGACAAAAAACAAACCAAAAAAACAACAAAAACAACAACAACAACAACAAAACAGTGAAAAGACAGGACAAATAAAAAATTGCAAGATGTGAAATTTAAATACATATGTGGTCTAACTGTTTTCATTAAAAGTCATCGATTGTCAGGTTTGCTGAAAAAGCAAGCCCTACTATTTACCGTCTAGAAGAAATTAATTTAAAATATGACTACATTGATAGGCTAAAAGTAAAATAATGGGAATAGATATACTATGCAAAATAAAGCTGGGGGTGGTTATATTATAATCAGATAAGTAGGCTTTAGAAAAAAGAAATATTCTAGTAATAAAGAGGGATGTGACACAATGGTAAAAAAACCAGTTTATCAAGAAGACAAAATAATTTTTAACATCTGAAGTGATAGTAGAAATTTAAAATATATAAAGTAAAATTTGAAAGAAGAAATAAACAATTTCACAATTATAGTTGGAGTTTTCAACATACCTCCATTGTATTTAAAAATTTTAATGTAAAAAATAGCCACTTTATTAATAATCATAAAACTCTATAAATAAATTGCCTATCAAAAATTAAGTGCATGGGGGATTCTGGGATGGCTCAGTGGGTTGAGTACTCACATTGAAGCCCTGGGGTCTGAGGATCATATTCCAGACCAGGCCCGAGTGGACCCATAAGCTAAATTGGGGTGTACCCCCAGTTCAGTTCTCTCTGGGGAGAGATTTCTATGTGGGAGGCCCTTGGTTTGGCTCTGACCCCAGGCATGCTTCCCATGTAGAAGGCTCCTAGCTGGGTTCTTGCCCTGTGCAGACCTGTGCCAACCTTTGGAATGAAACTATATCAGAAAACAACTCTGGATATTGCTCTGGTCCTTCCACCTTCTCTCTGTCTCGCTCTGTCTCTTTCTTTCTATGTCTGTCAAAAACAATAAAAATAAATGTTAAAAAAATAAGTGGATAAGTGTGGAACATCTTTATGTACAGTGGCATCCTATATTATATAAAGAAATAAACTACTGATATGTGCAATAACATTATGTTAAGTAAAGATGGCAAACACAAAAACTGCATACCTTGTAATTCTATTTATGTGGTATAATCCACTGTGTGGAATGAAACTATGTCAAAACTAAAGATGTACAACTATAGAGGCTGCTCTGGACGCTCCCCAACTTCTCTCTATCTCCGTCTCTCTGTCTCTCACCTTCTCTCAAACAATGAAATAAATATAAAAAAAAAGAGTAAGAAAATGCATGACTATAGAGATAGGCTATCAATGATTGCCTGGAGCTTGAATTCCCTTAAAAGTATTACAAGGAAACATTCTGGAGTGATGAAATTGCTCTACATATTGATATGATGTTGTTCACACGACTTGTATACATTTCTAAAAACCTCCCAAACTATATACTTAAAAGGGATACATTTTTTTATTTTGAGATATATATATATATATATATATATATATATATATATCACGTTTAATTATGGTATATATATATCAAATATATATATATATAATCAAACCTGACTTTAGTCAAAATTTTTAAGGCAGAAAAAGAATAACACCTGAAAAAATAAATTATCTGAACCTTTTTACTTGGTAGCAAATGACTTTTAATTCTGTTTTTCTTTAAAGATAATAAAAATATTTAATTTGTATGAGTGTTTTGTGTCTGGCTCTCAATAAGCATGAAATCAATATAAGCTCTTCTTATTGTTATTATTTTTATAAAAAATTGATTTATTATAATTCATGTAAATGTATATATATATTGTGACACATATAAAAAGAAAGAAAATAAGTTAAACTTCTTTCTTGTTTATACAATGAAAAACAATAAAATATTTCACTTTAACACAGATTTTCAAAGCTAGTGTTTAGTTCCTAATTTTTTAATTATTTATATTTTATTTTTCTACTACTTTTATTATATTTAAATAAAAAAAATTTTGAAATTTTGAGCATGAATTTATAAATAATATTCTGACTTGGAGGTATGTACTCTATATATTTAAAAATATCAGGATAAAATTGTATTTATACTAATATTCCATATTTGTAAAAATGAATACTATATATAAATTGAATAATGTCTGGAAAGATAAACTCCAAATTTTAAAAACTGGTTAATTCTGGATTGTGAAATATTAGTATTTTTGTCATTTTACTTAATTATATTGTCTATTTTTTAAAGATTTTATCATTTATTTATTATTATTATTTTTTTTTTTTGAGAGAGAGAGAGATAGAGAGAAGGTGGAGGGCACAGAGCAGTCTCCATAGTTGTATATCATTAGTTGTGACATGGTTTCATTCCACACAGGTGGATGTGTGGCTACACTTGGGGAGAACCTAACAGGGGGCCTCCCACATACGAGGCTACAACCTTCACTGCCATACCATCCTGATCGTTATCAGTGCACCAAGTTTCAGCACATGGGTTTACACAGGCCACGGCTGAAACTTGAACCCGGGACCTCATGACTGCAAAATATTGTCTGCTTTTCATATCATTACTATTATTTGTTTTTCAAATAAAAAAAGAAAATTTAGTTTTCTAAAAAAAGTATGCCAAATTAAATTAGATTAAAATATGTCTAATGTGTGTGTTAATTATAGTTAGAGAACATGTACAAGCAAGCAGAACTTTATAGTTTCCCTAATTGCTGTGATTCATTATTTACACATGTCAGATTTGCTGAAAACCATCTATTACTCAAGAGTATAATTATGGGCTAGAAAAAATACTTTTCTAAAATATTTCAGAGGACTCTAGGTGAGGAAATCTTTAGTACTGCTAAAAGCCTCATTCTTTATAGTTTAAAGCTATGCCTTGAGAAAGACACTAGTTTAAATAATTTAGAATGCACAGCCTTTTCTTTTGCAGTGCATAGTTATAAAACAGAGTTGATGGGCCATTTCTCTAAAGAGAGAAATACGTAAAATCTGTTACACTAATAAGTTTTTTTCAAAGTCTAGTATTCAGGCCCTTGGAATTTTTTAATTGTTTATTTTTAAATTTTCTCCTTCTAGTTGTAGTTTTAAAGCTTCAAGGTAGAGAGAACATTAAAGCTGAGACATTGGAAAGATGACTACAAGTGATTTAACAGATTTGGTCCTTAATTCAGAAAACCTGGGTCTTAGTTTAGTCTCAATTTAGAAAGCTGTGTGTCTTCAAAAGCCACATACTCTCTCTGAGATTTAATTGCCTTATATGATAATGAAGGTTATGATTAGGTGAATGCTGAAGTCTTTTCATAGTACCTAAAATTACATTTTATACATTTACAGTGACACTCATATGATCAAAGGAAAATTACAAAAATTCCAATACAAATTAATGTGTTAATCATAGTCATAAATTCTCATGTTTACCAAGACCACATTAACCAAATTTTTGCTATGAATAATACCCTACAGTTTGACAGAAACTCTACTAAATTATATTCAGATGCTTTTCTCTATCAAGAGTCATAATATACACTGATTTGGAGATTGTTTAAAATATTAACTTCATTTAAAGAAAAAAAAAGCATAACATATTTCCTTCAAATATAGTATATATATAGGATATAGAATACCCTATATATCCTATATCCTATATACTGGCATACTTTTTTTAGAAAACCTTAGGGTTCTTTACATACAGAGTTTGAGGTTTTGCCATCCTGTCTTACTGGGCTTTCTCTGGGGAAGCCGATCTCAAAAGTAGCAGAGGCAGCCTCCAAAAGTCCAGTGGTGACTTGTGTTTCTGAGACAATAAAATAACCCATCTTAGAAGGTGACTGGTATAGCTAAATGTATGAGATGCAATGCTTCCCAATCATGTCAATGAGCATGGTGAACCAGGAGCTCCAGCCTGAGAATCTGGGTGCTGAAGAAGGTACATTACCATTAGGACATGGGTCTCCCCACAAGGCAGCATCAGAGCTCAAGGGACTTCTCAAGAAGATTAAATTGATCAAAATGAGGATAGAATTCCAGGTAATCTTAGTGGTTCATCACAAGCATAAAGCAGAAACTGATGGCTGAGCAAACCTGGAAAGTTACATAAATTGGGTCCCAGACATGAGATAAAAATTTTATCTTTCTGTACTTTGCCTTAGAATGATAATAACATAGGAACGCTGGGATGGCTCAGTGGATTGAGCACTCGCATTGAAGCCCTGGGGACCGAGGATCAAATCCCAGCCCATGTGGACCCATATGTAGAACTGGGGTGTGTCCCCAGTTCAGCTCTTGCCAGGGCCTATGCGGGAGGCTCCTGGCCCAGTTCCTGCCCCCATGCCCACCTGTGGAGTGAAACTATATAGAAAACTAATGCCATAAACTATGGAGACTTCTCTGGGCCCTCCTCCTTCTCTGTCTCTCTCTGTCAAAATCAATACAATAAATCTTTCTTTTTTTAATTCTTTTTTTTTATTTATAGAGAGTAATTATTTTATCTTCAGTGCATATTTATTTTTATTTTATTTTTTACTTTTGACAGTAAGAGAGAGAGAGCTACAGAGACAGAGACAGCTAGAGAACCGAACTGTGGGAACTCCCCAGTTCAGCACGTGGGTCCGCCTGGGCCAGAGCCGGGATTCAATCCTCGGTCCTCGGGGCTTCAAAGCAAGTGCTTAACCCGCTGAGCTATCCTGGCTTTCCCCAATAAATCTTTTTAAAAATAATTATAATAACTTTTTTATTAAATAATTTCTAATCTTTATGCAATCTCTGAAGATGGTTGGCATTCTGAAGGAAGCTAGTCCACTGAAAATCAATTGCAGTGGAGTTATCTGTAACAGGAAAGAACAGCTGATCTAGATAGCTAGGTGGATTCAATGCATATTCACTGCCTGAAATATTCTTTCAGGTTGTGAGGGTCAGCAGACTCATATAATTTACACCAATTAGCTTTTATGCAATTATTATATGGCCAATAATAAAGATTTAAAAAAATTATATCTAAGAAAATATTTCCATTGGACATAGAAATTTTGACAATGGTTGTCTTGTCTTAAAACTAACGTCAAAAGAAGAAAGCAACCAGCAACTGTCTGTCTTAAATTGATTTTGATATAATTATAGGACTGGAATGTTAGTTCTTGATACTGTCAAACAGCAATTTTTTAAATAATTCAGGCTTTCTTGAGAGAAAAAAAAGGCATCAAAACACTGCTGAGCAATGTTAATGGATGACTTGTTTCTCCTTGTCCAACTGCAGGGAAAGATAAAACTATAAACCACAAATCTGTGTTTCTTCTTTTTTTTAATCTGTATGCAATTTTAGTTCACTGACATCCTATAAGATTTCTTGTCATTAGAAGTCTGCATGTGGAAGCCGGGATGGCTGAGTGGGTTAGGCGCTCACTTTGCAGCGCCGGGGACTGAGGATTGAATCCCATCCCCGGCCCATGCGGAACCATGTGCTGAACTGGGAGCTCCCCCAGTCCAGTTCTCTCTCTCTCTCTCTGTCTCTGTATCTCTCTCTCTGTCAAAAATAAATAAATAAATAAATAAAATATTTTAAAAAAAGAACCCTGCAGACTTTCCAGGTAATTCTGAAGAAATTCTTTGTGAGTAAAAGGAAATATAGTATTTCAATAGATCAAATGGACTGCTTATTGATTTTAAAATAATTATTTTGGTGAAACATAGGAAATACTTTAATGTTGTTTTGTATTATGAGTTCTTATTTATATCAGAATCCGCAATTCAAGTATTTTCTAAAAATGAACTGATCTTACTATATAATTTGGTTTACAAATCTTGTGACTGAGCCTGAAATTTTTATTTCAATATCTACTTTCTTCTTTTTAAAGTAATAAAATCCTTGAATATTAGCCAGAGACATAGATTTCAAAATAACAATCATATTTTTCAGTCTTCCTTGCAAGTAGGTATAGCCACCTCATTAAATAGGGTCCATGGCTTGTGAATAAAAATATATGAAAAGCTTCTAGATCTTGTCTTTAAAGGAAAGGAGAATACCCTATACTTTCTTTCCTCTTTATCTGTCTCCTCTGGCTGAAATGTAGCTATGGCAGTGAGTCATTTTAGGAAATGTATAATATACTTTTACAGAAATAGTAATGTTTACCAAATACTGTATGTATTTCCAACATACCTCAGACCCATGGCTATTAGATAAGGCCAAATGACTTCTCTTCAACTATATGTAGAAGTGACCTATGACACTTCTTAACTTAGGAAAGGAGAAGCCCAGGCACTAATCTTTAGTCTCTTCCTTTCTCTGCCACCCACGGTAACCAGGAAAGCTTAACCTTCCTTTGATGATGCTGTGAGGTGGTAGAAACTCCATAGCCCCATTTCTCTGTGTGACTGTAGAGCAAATCCCTTTGCTGATGGTATGCTACAGAGAGAGTGAACAATACTCTTCTTGCAGTAATCATAAATAAAAGAGTTTATCTTTATTAACAAATGAACAGAACAATATCTTATGAAAGACAAAATACAAAGTTGAAGGAACCTGGGTCTCTAACACTGTAGAGCAGGGGTCTCCAAACTTTTCAGCCCGAGGGCCGCATTAACTATCAAACAGCAGTTGGGGGCCAACTACACACTTGAGGTACAAATAAAAAAGAAACAAAACATAGATGTTGTTTTTAATTATTTATTTAATATTATTTTATTCAGTTATTGTTTAATAACACATTGATACACTACACATGAACACCTGTATTAGTGGGAATGGCAAAATTGTTTCCTGGATGCCAAAATAGCAGACATTTCTGGCTTTAGATTTGATGTCCCTAACATAAACAGTGACCTGAGATTATCATCAGACAATTTTGTGCTCAAATTGTTCTTCACATATTTCATTCTTGAAAATGTTTGTTCACACTAGTATGTTGTTCCAAAGATTAAAAGGTACCTTGATGCAAAAGTTTTGACATTAGAAAAGTCTTCCTTGGGCAAAAACTGGTAAAAACCCACCAGTCCTTCTTTGAACTTGTCCCTAAGGAGGTCATTTGCTTGCAACTCAATGACCTCCAGCTGCAGCTCATCTGGGCAGCTGGCCACATCTGCTTCAAATGGGTTTTGAAACAGTCTCACGTCTTCTGCCTTTGAATCAAGTCAGAAAACCGCTCCTGAAACTGCAGCTCTTTGATGATCTTTCATGCAAAAGACATGGGGAACTCAGCTGTTTCTTCAGCCATTAAGACCTTGAACTGCTGAAAGTGCGTCAAGTTGTTGGCCTGTACTTGTTCCAAAAACAAGACAAGTTTATATCTGAAGGCCTTTAGGTGGGTGTATAGATCAGAAACTAGATTTTTCTCTCCTTGTAGTTTTAGGTTCAGAAAATTTAAATGAGGGGAAGCCGGGATGGCTCAGTGGGTTAGGCGCTCACTTTGCAGCACCGGGGACCAGGGATCGAGTCCCGGTCCCGGCCCGTGTGGAACCATATGCTGAGCTGGGAGCTCCCCCAGTTCAGTTCTCTCTCTGTCTCTGTCTCTGTATCTCTCTCTGTCAAAAAACAATAAAAATAAATAAATATTAAAAAAAAAAATTTAAATGACTAGTTATGTCTGCAGCAAAGGCCAATTTCCATACACACTTTTCATCAGACAGTAATGGCTGTGGCTTGCCTTTACTTTCCAGGAAGTCACCTATTTCCTTTCTTAATTCAAATACTCTGCTCAGAACTTTCTCACAACTTAGCCATCTTACTGCTGTGTAATATAGTAAATCTTGCGATACTGTGTCTGTATCTTTCAACATGTCTCTGAACTGTCTATGGTTGAGCCCATGTGACCTTATTAAATTAACCATCTTCACCACAGGATCCAGTACACTGCTAATGTCCACATATTTAGCACACAAAGCTTGCTGGTGAATAATACAGTGCAGGAACATTGGTTGTGGAATGTTTTTCTCATTACACATTTGCTTCACTTGTCCAACCAAGCCTTTCTTTATGCCACTCATGTTCTTTCCTCCATCAACAGTCAAGCAACTGAGGTTAGTCCATTCCAAGTTATAATCAGCAAATGTTTTTTTCAATTCATTGAATATATCCTCTCTGGTAACAGTGCCATACATGCTATGTAGGGAAGCCAGCTCTTGTGTAATGTTCATGTCTTCACCCACACCTCTAATGAACACAAGCAGTTGAGAGGTGGAACAGCTGTCCAGCTATTCATCCATTGCAATTGAAAAATGGCGAAACTTGCTTGCATTTTTTGCTATTTGAGTCACAATGTTTTCACCCATGTCTGCAACATGGCGGGCAATGGTATTTGCACCCAAATCTATATTTTTTAATTATTTTGACTTTTCTGGACAAAGTGCCTCAGCCAGCTCCAATAAACATTCCTTCTCTACTTCACCATCTGTAAACAGTTTGCCACTTTTAGCCAGGATGTAGGCAACTTTATAACTGGACTTAGTTAAGGATTCATTTTCATTTGAGGATTTACTGAACAATGTCCTCTGAGATGTGAGTTGATTCTGTAATTTAGAAAATTTTTCAGCATGAACTTTACCCTCCAACTGTGCATTTTTCTCCTGATGTTTGCTTTGATGATGATGGCACAGATTGCATTCTTTCATCACAGCCACAGTTTCGATGCAAATCACACACAATGCTTTCCCACCGGATTTGATGACAAGGTATTTCAACTCCATTCTTCTTGAAATTGCAGACACTTATGGTCTATTTTTCTTTTCCTCTTCTTGGCCATTGTTGGGCACTAAAATAAAGTGACTTCAACATGAATAAATAGTGAAAGTATCTTGCACACAATATCGCTCAAAAAACCTGATTATGTGAACTAATTTCATCGCAATAATAGCTGCAAATGACCCGAAACAATTTTTTAAAATTCTTATGATTTCTTAAGTTAAACTTACCTGAATATAGTCTGCAAATATATCCACTTATGGTAGAGAGATTGTTGCTTTTAATGTTTCCTCTTCAGAATATTCGAAAAATTCTTGTTAAACTAATGACATTCCCAATACTTTATACACACTGGTAAGTAATTACGCAAAGGAAATTATCACTAAAAAAAATAGAATGCAACATGTTTCGCAATTAGAAGCTAACTGACACCAACACATCCTCATGGCAGCAGTCAACCGCAATTGGCAAACTGTGATCAAAATAATTGTCTTGAACAAGCAGCAAACCATTTAAAAACTCTGCCACTAGATGGTGTTATATCATCTCATTGACTGTGAACAGAAGTAGAAAAAGTAAGCAGCTGATCTTGGCAGGATAGATGTAAATTTCCGTAATTTTTTCTCTTAGATAAAAAGGTCTCCACGGACTGGATGAGAGGGCCTTGTGGGCTGCATCTGGCCCGTGGGCCATAGTTTGGAGACTCCTACTGTAGAGCAGAGGTGGCCAACAAGTCAATCGTGGTTGACCGGTCAATCGCGAGGCCAATTTTGGTCGATCGTCGATCGCTCACAATGTCTGGGGTGGAATTCTGTGTACCATGGACTTTGAAGCGATTGTAGAAGACAAAACTCTCTAGCAATAGTTTAATGCATTCTGGGAATTTGCCAAGGTCATAAATTCCTAGAATTCTGACAGCCTGACACTGTGATCTCTGCCCACTCAGACAATACATTTTGACTTATGTGTTACACTTGTCACCGGACGTAACGCGTGAACGCAACAGTTACGACTCGACCCATCGAAGAACACAGTCAGTTAGCTTGAATATTTGGTAGTGTCATACGGTAGCTTCTTTTCTTTTGTATTAACAGTGTTATTATCAATCAATATTATTTATCCTCGGTGACCACGTTGAGTTTCAATTTTTCTTCTGTTTAAAATGCAAGTGCCTTTTCTTTGTTTTAAGTTAAATTGCTTTTCTTATCTATCTATTTACTTGATAAGTGAGCATTCTCGGCAACAGATCTCTAAACTGTGGTCATTACACTGAGAGAAAAATAAGGGACAGTATTGCAAATATATTAGGAATAACAATAATTAAATTTAAATTAAGAAGTCAGTACTGTAAATTGTAATAAATATATTGTAACTTTAACATACTTCTTGTAAATTTGAATATATCTATATTAGATTTTAATATACTTGTGTTGTTGTCCCCGATCATAATATGCAGTATTGTTATTATTTCTCTCAATGTAACGAAGATAATTGCCACAGTTCATGAGTTCTTGAATTTTCTAGGAAAATATTTAATTCAATATTTATTCTTTAAACTGTCATATTTCTTTGCATTCTAGTATA
>PVKE010027868.1:0-21313 GCA_004027555.1 Craseonycteris thonglongyai | reverse complement strand
CAATGTCACCCCATTAAATTTAACAATAAAATATAATAATATTAAAAAAAAAAAAGAATATGAGATCCCGGCTGTCCTTAGTTTTGTCCCCTAGTCCAGAGCAAGAAGAAAAGTACCACTCCAAAGCCTAATATATATGTTAATGCAAAAAAAAAAAAAAAAGTCAGGAAAGATACACACGAAACTGGTGACCATGTTTAAACTTCAGTAGAGAACTGGCACAGAAAAATGGAAAAAAGGAAACACACACAGGTATTGTCTGAATCTTTTCCAAGACTATATTCACGTGTTTTGTGTGTGTGTGTTATTTAAAATAAATCAAAAATAATAAAAATTTAAAAACTAATTACTGACCCTCAAAAATAATATAATGAATATAAATTACAGAATGGGCTTTTGTTACCATAAAATCAATGAAGAAATTAAAAGATGGATAGATTTGCTCATAATAGCAAATAAATATATATATGCATATCTCATGCCAACAGATTTTTTTTAACATTAAAATCTTAATGGTGAAATGAGCTAAAAACATGAATTAATTATTCATAAAAGAAGAAAAACAAATGTCTAAGTTTGAAAATTAATCAATATCTATTGGTTGCTTTGAAGTATTGAATTACCAGTGTTTTGTTGTTGTTGTTGTTTGTTTGTTTGTTTTTCCCCTTATTTTTTCTCATAAACTTTGAACTCTTTAAACTCAGAGGGAAAAAAAACTTAAAAAGAAACCTCTCCCACCCCTATCACCCCCCAAGTATTATTATACGTGTATATATACCAAATTTACATTTTTGGTAAAACTTAGAGTCTCAATACTAGTAAAATAAACAGAGAGGTAGAAAAATAGAAACTCAGGGCCCAGTAAGGAAACCTAGTGATTTATTTTCCCAAAGAGACTAATACTTAACAACAGTTTTAATCCATCTAATTATAATTGATTTTATACTATTAAAAAAATCACTGAATCTTTAATATAGCAAGCAGTCTTTGAAGAAGTAGCAACACAACAAAGAATTTTAAAATTGTTGAGTTAACCAAAAAGTGTGATTTTTGGTTTTTATTTTATAATTTTAAAGCTTTTTATGAACGATTACTCTAGATTCCTGGCTTTCTTTTTTTTTTTTCTTTTTTCCTTCTCTTTTTCTTTTCCTTTCAGAAGCTAACATACTAAAAAGTTCTGGTGTGAAAGAAAATTTCTTTCCTCTGGTCTTCAATAAAATCTGACATTTAACTCTTTTTTTCATTTGAAGCTGTATCTGCTTTTTCTTCCTTCACTTTTTATGAGTGGATAGAATACTAAAAACAAAGATATAATTTCCAAAATTAAAATGTCAATCTATTTACAGAATAAGTATAGTGAAATCTCAATACATTCATTGCAACATGAAACATGAATAACCTTACATAGTATATTTCCCAAGAATAAATAAACTATAATCAGTTCAAAACTTTTATAATGTACCTTATTTCAAAAATAAAAATGTACTAAGCTTGTAGAGCTAGTTTCGTGCCTAAAATTAACCTGTGAATGATCTAGCCAAAGATAAGATTATGGTATATATGCAGGGTAGAGAATTTTCTTCAAGAAGCTAACCCGTAACAAAAGCAAACACCAAGACACTTGCATCATTTGGGTCAGTTCCCTGCTCTAACCAAGGAAAACCTGAAATGAAGAAAAAGAAACAATAATGAAACAGAAGGCAAGAGAGCACTCCTATGAATATGAATATCAAAGCCTGACTTACTCCCAAAAGCATTCTTCAACAATTCAAAGGCATGAAATCTGCCATTCGATTCAATCTTCCTATTCCTGCACTTGGTAAAACTTTATCAACTGAAAAAGAAACAGTAAATTATAAATTTCCTGAAGCAAAGCTTTAATCAAAGAAAGTAATATAGTTATAAATCATTTTAATTTTAAATCAATTTGGGTTATCCTTATTAATTAAATAAAAAAGAACCAAGATTTTTTTAACATAACATGAAGTTAAATATTAATACAGATATACTACCACATTCATTTTTTTTTTAGAATAAGAAATTTTCTTTATTATTATTATTTTTTTATTGTTAAATTTAATGGGGTGACATTGGTTGGTAACAATTAGATAGTTTCCAGATGTACAAGTCCACATCACATCACCCATGCATCGCATTGTGCCCACCACCCAGAATCAGCTCCCCCTCCATCACCATATATCCAGTGTCCACTCCCACCTCCCCTACATCATATTTTTTTAAGACTGTTAAATTTTACTATTTTTTCCACATTTGAAAGTATTGCTTTCATTATTCTAGTGTGGACTCAATTTTGCTAAAACTGAAGAAGACAAACAGGGTAGTATTAAGCAAAACCTCCTTGGTTAACTGGGGAATATCTCATCCAATTGTACTCAGATCCTGTAAAATAAGAGTCAGAATTTTAGTAAGCTAAAATTGTCGTTTAGAAATAGCAGGCAGTCCTCCCTAGAGAGCTGTGAGCCCTGGACACTATGTGACCTAGCAATGAGCCCCTGATCATAGTGGGAAGGCTCACAGATATGACACGTTCAGCGCCAAAGCAAGGACTCTAATTAGTGAAGGATTCCAGTATGACAGTAAAGGGCTTACCCTCGCCTGGGAAATAATGAGCCAGACAATGTCTGAATCATCCATGTAGGTTTTACAGAAGAATAGAGGGTGCTGAGAAGTGACTTAAATGTGCTAAACTAACAGCCACAGGTGACTGAACAATCAACTGTGCACTTGGCAAAAAAACGAGAAAATACTTGGTATATGCTAGCGTCCTCCAGAGCAGTATTCCTCTTTTGTTCCTGAATTACGATAAAACACCTTGATAGGCCACGTTATTTGGTTGAATTACTTTAAAGAATATAGAAGACTTGATGGATGAGATATATTTTCTGAAAATTCTGCCTAGATACCAACTTTTTCAATAAGTCAACATCTGGAAACTTCTCTGAAGAACAGAGACAAATCTGTTTTAAAAAATCATTAGCAAACATTCACTACTTAGAATTACTTTATATGATGTCCACACCAAGGACTCAAGCACTAAGTAAATAAGAACAAATCCTCCTTTTCTTCTAATCTAAAAAATTATTACTGCTCCCAAAAGGTGCTTGCATAAATAATTTTTTTTTTTACTTTTAACTACACAAATTCTAAAATGTAAGAAAAGATATATACTATGAATATTATTTACTATAACTGAATCTGGGGGGAAATATTCATTTTTAACTTGCTTTTACCAAAACAATATATATGCATTCTTTAATAAACTAAGTAGCTAAGTATTAAATTAATCATTGGGCTTTCCTACTTCACCCACTCAACTTGTTACACCTAAAATAGCTAAGATGTCTAGGATGTTTAAAAACTAGTGTATATATATATATATATATATATATGAAAATACTACAATTTTACACATTTTAGTAATGCTGAGTTGTCTTCCAGTATGTTTAGAAAGTACACAAACTCTTGGCTCAGTAATAAAATGATAATTGTGTTTGCTAAAAGATGCATGTTAAGAATTATAAATCCCAGGTAAGTTAATAAATCACCAATAATAAATAGTCTTAAAGTTCAAGAATTGGGATAAATTTTAAGTGAAGAGCATTACAAAACAAAACCCTCTATTAACTGGAATTCAAACAACCAACACTCTCAAGCAACTTGCAAAAAAAAAAATCAAAGAAATAATATTAATACTTTAAATAAAAATTACAATAAAGGCAATTTCTAGCAAAAATTTAAGTTTAAACTTGGCACACCTCACCATGCCATGAGTAAGCCCAGTCAATAGTACAGCTGCCAGTATCAAAGTTTATGATGAAATCTGTGAGTTATTTGACTCTGCTAATGACAAAATGAATTTGTCTCAACATGAACTCAATGACTGACTTGTTGTGGATGAAGCTATTCCAGTAACTCATACACTTAATACAGAAGACATCAAAGCAGCTATTGTTAATCATGGAAAAATCATTGCAGAGGAGGAAGAAAGTGATGATGATGGGTATGAGGTGGAAAAAGTATCCTGGCAGAGAGCTACTACAGCATTTGAAACTGTAATAGCTTTTGCAGAACAGCAACAATTCTTCACTACTCAGCATGTTATACAGCTGTACATCATGCAAAACCTAACTTTGCATGAGAGGCATAGGGCCTCAAAACAAGCTATTTGTTTATTTTTCAATAAAGTTGCACACAAGTTTGCCATTACAGCATTATCTACTGATATAGGTCCAAATCATTCCCATTTACTTCTCATGATCCTATTTCTAGCTACATCATCAGATCCTGATGATCCTGATGAGATGTCTACCAAATAAACTCTCTACCCCTACTGTAACAGTTTTAAGTATGTATGTGTCTGTGTGTTTCTAAGTTTCCTGAAGTTAAAAATTACGTTAGTAAAGTTCATTAAGTTGAAAAGCTTATTGAGTGCCATTTAACCAAAACTGCACATTGTATTCACAAAGCTGTTTTTATAATAAAACTTTGTTACATTAAGTTTGTCTTTGTCTTAATTTGCTTTTAATTATTGTATGTCAATATTAGTATCAAGTCAATACAGAGTTTATGGTATGTATGATTTAGCATGGGGTACAGTATTAGTCCTATTTTTAATAGTAACTCTTAAGAGACCAAAAAATCTACATTTATCCAGCAATTACCTCATGGGGTACCAGTTAACTGACAGTCTACTATAACTAGTATAGCTACTCTATTATCTTGCTAAAAGGCAAAAAAAAAAAAATATATATATATATATATACACACACACACACACACATACACACACACACACACACACACATATGACTTAAATACATCTGTCCCCAAGGATTTCAACTTTATGCAACTGAGGGATTGAAAACGGTACATATGTTTTCCCAGTCAGGACACTGAGAACCAGGGTTTTTGTTTTCCCTAATAGAAATATTTCTAAATAGAGTGAATATATAGACTCAAAAGAGTGAAGAACATAAGACTTGGTAGAGCTATCCTTGTTTCCTTTTCTTCTCTTTTTACAACAGGCAACACTTTTCTCTTGGTGAAAAGTAGTAAAGGCTCTGCTATACCATGATTCCAGGAAAAAAAACAAAGGCACTTTGCTTCATCTCCTGTCAGGTGAAGGGAAAACTATACCCTGGTGAATGTGCGAAAGCACCCTGAGCCTTCCAGCAGGTCTATATGTTCAAAGATCTCAAAACTAGGTTGACTAGATGTCCCATTTTAAACAGGACAGAAAACAATGGTACTGTCTGCTTTCAGATGGTATATTACATACACTCAGCCTACTGACACCTTGAATTCAGCCTAGTGAGACTAGGCTGACCATACGTGCCACTGAAACAGGACAGTGCCACTGTTTTCTGTCCCATTTAAAATGGGATATCTGGTCAGCCTACATGGAACACAAGTTCAGGTTAACCAGAAAGTTGAGCAAATGACTTGGTGACTTAAAAATACAAACTAGCAGATGCAAGCTACATTATTTGGAAGAAAATTACTAAATTTAAACACCAATTGCTTGTAGGAAATAAATATAAACAGTGAAGAACATCACATTTTAATTGCTGTTTTAACTTTATGCTATATGTTTGCCAACATAGTCTTCCAAATCAAGGATCATACCTAAAGTGCAACTATTTGTTTTGTTATTTATTATATACAAAATATTAAGATAAATTATATACTAAATTAATAAATTAATATGGCTATATTATAGTAATAAAATATTATTACATTATTGATTATTGTTTGTCTCCCCAGCTAGAATGTAAGCTCCACTCTAGTAGAGACTTATAGTTGTTCACCAAGCACATAGAACAGTGCCTGGTACATTTCACAAAAAATGGAGAAGGAATAACTAAAATATATATTTTTTTTTAATAAAAGGATTCCACTAAGAACACTTGATAGTAAAACAGAATTAGATGTACATTTTTTTTTAATAATCTCAAGGAAAAGTTCATCTGTTCTAATTAAAGGAAAGATGCCATATAAACAGGCCTTCCAGTATTCTGCTAGAGAAATCCATTTCCATGATGGAAAAGTCTTAGCACATAGGTCTTCCCATCCCCCAGACTTTGACCCTAGTTTACCTACTCTTGGGGCAATAATCCCAAACCTGGCTCTGGTAATTTCCATATGAACTAATTCTACCCTAAAATTTACATTGCACTTATTCAAAGGAATAAACATGGATTAAATGTTTAGCCCCAAAATCGTGAAAAAAGATTAGGATAAGGTTTGGAGTCAAAAAGAATTAAACATGGATTAAAACTATAAAGATTTCTGTGTCTGCTTATTTAAGACTTGAATTTTAAGGTAACCACTGAAAAGCACAATTGCAATTTTTGGTTTAACAATAATTTTATTGTTGTTATTGTAAGATATTACTTAAAATATAAACTGTAGCTTACAGAAATGACAGTTCAAATTTTTTATAAACTTTAGATTGCCAATAAGTGTATTAAGCAATTTAAAATAGATTGTGATGAATTTTGTGAAGGGTAAAATTGAACTTCTCCCTAATTACAATGTCACTACATCTCAACATACAATAGCTGTGACACCCATAATCAACCCCACTCTTATCACAAAGGAAAGTATTATTTTAAAGACATCAGTGACCTATTTCTTACCAAATCCTCTTCTCAATCATTCTTTGGCCAGGATCTCATGATTTCTACTCTCTTAGTTTAGGTGACATTTCACAATCCTAGGTATTTTCCCTATTTTACCAACAACTCTGAAACATTTCACATCACTTTTCCTCACTAAAGTCATCCTATGGAGCTAATATTTCTCATTTGTTCTTCTATTTGCATTGACAACTCATAGTCTTATAATTTTATCTACTAGAGTAAGCTTGTAGAACCTGCGGCCTGCAGGCCACATGTGGCCCAGGATGACTTTGAACGTGGCCCAACACAAATTCGTAAAGTTTCTTAAAACATTATAAAATTTTTTTGCAATTTTTTTTTTTTTTTAGCTCATCAGCTATCCATAGTGGTACTGTATTTTACGTGTGGCCCAAGACAAGTCTTCTTCTAATGTACCCAGGGAAGCCAAAAGATTGGACACCCTTGCACTAGATAATGTGTTTTCTTAGAATAGATACCATTTGATAATCAGTGAGTTGTTTATTGAATAAATTATTCCTATTCTGGCATCTCATCAAACCTATCATGCTTGCCAACCCTGGGATTATGAGATAATGATTTAAAATATGTCAAAAGAAAAAGTTAGCAAATATCAAATATTTTAACCAGCAAACACAAAGCAAGAAACAACACAGCATATTTCCACATAAATGAATAGGCTTCCCCAACCCCCAAACCCCCATAAAAACAAATAGTGCAAGTAAGGGTTTTCCCAAAGGTGAATGGTTCAGATTTGCCCACCTCATCACTGCCTCACATGATTCCTCTATCTGTGCTTACTTGCTACTCATTCAGGTTAATGGCTGGTGTTAAACAAGTCTATCACACTTCTGAGTGTTCACTGAGAGATTAGAAGAAACAAAGGTATAGTATTCCTCAGAAGCCCTTGGGTTTAAACCTGACCTAGGTCCATTTCTGCAGGCCTCCAATATCATTTATCTATAGAACATCTTCAAGTCCTTCCATTCCTTAAAGGTAACAGGTTCAAGCACATCTTCCTATTCAAAACAGGGTTTTTTCTTTTTTGCAAACGTTTAAATAAAAAGTTTTTTTAATGCATCTATTCATTTTTTTTAATTCATTCAAAATGATCCATCTTAATGATTCTTCTTTTTATTGGCTTGTCTATTCCCTTCTATTCTCATAACCACCATATCAGGACAGGTTTATAGAAAATGTGAAGTAAATATGTCTGTTATGGACTCAACTATAGTCCTCCTGACCCAGAAAATCAGATGTTGAAGTCCTCACCCTGAGTACCTCAGAAATAACTGTATTAGGAGTGCTTCTTTTAAAGCGTTGATCAAGGTAAAATAAAGTCATATAGATGGGCCCTAATCCAATATGTCTGGTGTCCTTATATGAAGAGAAGATTAGGACACACAGAGAAGAAAGAGTATGTGAAGAGACTGGGAAAGATGGCCAAAGAGAGAGGCCCTCAGAAGAAACCAACCTCGCCAACCCCTTGATCTATACTTCTAGCCTCCAGAACTGTGAGGAAATAAAATGTTGTTGTTTAAGCCAACCATTCTGTGGTACTTCATTGTTGGCCGCTCTAGCAAACTAATAAAATGTCCATCTCATGATTTAATCCATGTATTTGGCCAGTGACCCCTTACTCTCTGAACAGTAAATA
Source organism: Craseonycteris thonglongyai (assembly GCA_004027555.1). Lineage (NCBI taxonomy): Eukaryota > Metazoa > Chordata > Mammalia > Chiroptera > Craseonycteridae > Craseonycteris > Craseonycteris thonglongyai. The sequence continues at coordinate 12,997 of PVKE010027868.1, read as the reverse complement.
TTTAACATGTTTTTCTCTTGGTTATGGTTTTTGGTCTCTTTGTGCAATTGCCCTGACCTTGAAGACACGTGTTAGGTGTCGTTCCTTCTGCTCCTCTGCCCTTCCTTCCACGTCTTCAATCACAGCCAGTACCTCAGGGATCTTTTTTTTGCAAATGCTCCCTCTCAGTCGTGCCACTCCTCATCAATTCACCTTAGGTTCCCTCTTTAAATTAAAGCTTCCTATATACATGTACCCTTGCAATTTATAAAAATAAAATAATTTGACTCCCCCTCGTTTCTATATGAATAATTGATCCTTTTCACTCAACTTTTATTCCACATCCTTTTATAAAAATAGCCAAATTTCATTTTGAAATTTATATATTAAAAATATGTATATGAACCTCTTAGCCTAGAAATTTCCTCTGTGTTAAGTAATCTTCTAAAAAATATCCAAAATAACTCTTGAACATTTTATCCATTCCCCCAAATTACTCTTAAGTGTTTCTAGGAATGGAAGTATTTTTTGCTATTCTCTATTGCAAAAACTCTAACATGCTAATGTGTAAGATGCCCTCAACGGAAGGTTAGCTTAGCTAAGAAAAGCTTAAGACCAGTGAGGCCTGTTATCACAACTACATTCTGGAAAAATTAATGCCTGCAAGTAAAAGAAAAGACCTTAAAGCATAAAAAGAAAGTAAACAATTAAAAATTCACAAAGCTTCAATGCACATACATACATTTAAAATACACACATTTCAAAGGTACTTTAAATTATTAAAGAGGAACTATTATGGTTGCAATATCACATTTTGTATCACAGAGTCTACTCACTCCTGCTAATAAGATTGTTATTATGAGGAGGCATTCACTTAACAAATCAAACCAATTATTTCCATCTTTACATAGCACAAATATTTTTTTTTCACATACAACCATCTCCAGTACCTTTCTGTCAAAAAAATTACAGGAAATTATAATGGCAATTGAGAATTGTATGGTGTCCATTTTTACTATCTTGAAACAAAACAAGTTCTACTTTACTGACATAATTTCTAAAAGGACAAATTTTAGACAAAGCCAATAATTAACTGATCTTCTTCAAATATATCTTATGATAGGAGTATTTTGGAAGGCACAACACCTAGTTCCCTAAATTGTTCACTCAAATCATAATATAAAAACAATAAATTTGAAACATTTTTTAAATTAATTTATTTATTTTTGACAGAGAGAGAGAGAGAGAGATACAGAGATAGAGACAGAGAGAGAACTGAGCTGGGGTAGCTCCCAGTTCAGCATATGGTTCTGCATGGGCCAGGGCCAGGATTTGATCCCCGGTCCCCGGCGCTGCAAAGTGAGCACGTAACCCACTGAGCCATCCGGCTTCTCCTGAAACATTTTTAAAATATTTTTTCACCAACTTGTATCTCTAGACCGAATTTGTTAAACCTACGGCCTGTGGACCCATGCAGCCCAGGACAGCTTTTGAATGGAGCCCAACACAAATTTGTAAACTTTCTTAAAACATTGAGATTTTTTTCTTTTTTTTTTTTTCTTTCTTCTTTTAGTTCATTAGCTATTGTTAGTGTTAGTGTATTTTATGTCTGCCCAAGATAATTCTTCTAATATGGCTCAAGGAAGCCAAATGTTTAGACACCCCTGCTAGACCAAAAAGACTACACAAAGACAGAAGAAATTATGTCCAGATGACAAGAGTTTACTAATTTACAACATACTTATATTCTATGGAAAGATGGAGAAAGATATCATGAATATCAAAAACATAATGACTGGTCTATTAGCTCATTTTTTTTTTCAGTTGAAAAAAACCAAGAAACTCAATGCACAAAGACTCAAACAAACAAAAATGTAAGGAATAGGAACATTTATTGGCCCATATAATTGAACAGGGTCAAGGAGTAGATTCCTATTCACCGAGAGCTTGAGCCCAGACTCGAGCATAACCAGAATCTTTTTCTTAGCTTTGCTTCCTCTGGTTTATTTAATTTTCAAGTTGTGCGTGGCAGATTCAGAGAAACTTCAAGGATCTCCTTATTACCTATAAACCTCAATAACTCATATACCCAAGCTGAGAGGAAAAAGGAAAATATGTGTCCCACCAAAATTCTATTGAGGTTTATTCTGACTGGACCAGCTTGATCGCATGCCCTGTCTTTGGGTGGTATGTTCTAAGAGGCTTGAGCTAACTGGGTCTTATTTCTGATGTTGATGGGTGGAGGAGGTCAATTTAATAGGGAATGTTGCTAGGAAGCATGGGTATTGTGCAGCAAATCACCACTTTAACCTGGTATGACAAATTCCCAAATGTTGAACATTGCTGTCTCAGTATCAGATCATATGACAACTTCCAGGTTTCAAGCCAACTCTTTAAAATAACAGAATTTATTTACTTGGATTGAATTCATTTTCTGTTGCTGCATAAAAAAATCAACACAAACACAGGCTTAAAACAATAGCCATTCATTATCTTATAGTTCTGAAGGTCAGACGTCTGCAGAAGCACAAAGAAGTCTGGCTGCATCCTCTACTCAGGGTCTTACAATGTTAAAATCATGGTTTTGTCTGGGCTTCATTCTCATCCACAGCTCAGGGTCTACTTCCAAGCCCTCATGGTTGTAGCAAAATTCAGTTTCACTGAGGTCCCGGTTTACTTGCTGGCTGTCAACTGGAGACCACTCTCAGCAACTAGAGGCCACTCTCAGGTCCTTGCGCAATAGCCCCCTCCATCTCAAAATCACCAACAGAGAACTCCTCTCCAACTGAATCCCTCTCAGACTTAGAATCAGTCTGACTTGTTTCTAATCTCAAAACATCTACCTAAAGGGCTCATTTGATTAGGTCAGGCCCATCCAGATCTCCTTATTTTAAGGTTTACTGTTTGGAACCTTAATTACACCTGTAAAATCCCTTCACAGCAGTACCTACATTAGTGTTTGACTGAATAACTGGGTGAAGGTATGTACACACCACGGGCCAGAAATCTTGGGGACTGGACCATCTTAGAGTTCTGCCAACCACACATTATTCTGTTTGTTTCGTGGTAATACCACAAAAATATAAAAAATAAAAAAGGGGAATAGTCTAAAAATTAAAATGGCACAAAAAACACAAGTAGAAAAGTAGAACAAACAATACAGGCTGTGGGTTTTGGTTCTTATTTTGAATTTTTGCTTTTGTTTTGTCTTTTAGCAATTCAAGTGGCAAATCTGGAACTTTACATCAAGATGTTTTTTAAGAGGAAAAGAAAGTTTATTTTTCAGAAAAAAAGAGAACTCAATTATAACTAAATTTAGAGCATGGGTCAAGCTCTTTCTATGCTTTCTTAAAAAAACAAAAAAGGAAAGCCAAAGAAATCATCCCTAAAAATCCAAATCAAATATTAGTTTATGGAAGTTCTAATTATCTTGGATATTTTTTGGTTAAAAGCATGTCTTGTTAAATGTCTTAGTTATGCAATACATTGAGAGAGAAAGAGAGAGAGAGAGAGAGTAAGAGAGAGAGGGGGAGAGAGAGAGAGAGAGAATGAATAAAGACAGAATGAAGTGTTTCTAGTCTCTTAATAGGCTGTTCCTTTTCTCTGGACTAGCCATGTACAAGTGAAGTACTGCCCTCTAGAGGAACATGGGCTTTCAAGGGCAGGCAACTGTTTCACAATAATGTACGAGTGCTTATACCCATACTGTCCTCCTCAGTTCAGGGTTAAGTTTTTTAGGGCATAGAAAAAAAAACAGAAAATAGCTTCAGAGTAGAACGTACTAAAGATTTTTTTAAATAAATTCAGAATTGTTTAAGAGTTTGGTAAGTACTTTCATTTTTTGGTACATTCATTTACAAACCTTTACATTATGTATTTGCATCGCACTTGGGCAATAAGTTTATCCCAAAAATATAAAGTTATTAGTTTTTTTCTTAAAATAGGTAGATTTAAATCTATTAGATTTTCCCCCAAAGTTACTACAATAAAACCATGTATGCAATACATATGATCTTATATGAAATTATTAAGAAAAGTGGATAACAAATTTGAGCCATTTAGGGAAGCCAGGATGGCTCAGTGGGTTAAGCACTCACTTTGAAGTCCCGGGGACTGAGGATCGAATCCTGGTCCCGGCCCATGTGGACCCATATGCTGAACTGGGGAGTGCCCCCAGTTCAGTTCTCACCGGGGCAAAGACCCCAGCCCAGTACCTGCCCTGTGCAGCCCGGCCCGCCTGTGGAATGAAACTATGTGGAAAAACAAATGATGTGCAACTATGGAGACTGTTCTGGGCCCTCCCCCTTCTCTCTGTCTCTGTCTCTGTATCTCTCTGTCTCTGTATCTCTCTCTCTCTGTCAAAAACAATAAAAATAAATCTTAAAAAAAAAATTTTGAGCCATTTAATTTGCTACCGTATTCAACTTAATAATTAGAGAGTTTAAACGCAAGTAAAAAACAAAGAAGAATTTAAAACTTCAATGACTAGATGTGGTAATCCATGTCAAGAATTTCCCCAAAGGATATATTTAGCACAGGAAATATATTCAATAATATTGTAATAATCATATGTACAGTATCAGATGGGTGATAGGCTGACCAGATGTACAGTTTTAAACAGAAAAGAAAACAATAGTAGAGTCCCATTTCAAATGGTACATCTGGTCAGCCAACTGATATCTTGAATTTAACATGGGATTAGGCTGACCATACAGACCATTTGAAATGAGACAGTTCTGGTGTCTTCTGTCCTGTTTAAAATGGTACATCTGGTCAGCCTAGTAACAGACTTATTGAGGTTATCACTTTGAGAGGTATATAAATGTCTAACCACTATGTTGTTTTGTACACCTGAAACAATTTTTTTTTTTATTTTAAGTATAAATTAAAAAAAAAAAAATTGGGGGGGATGCCAGGATAGCTCAGCGGTTAAGGGCGTGCCTTGCAATCATGCAGTCCAGTGTTTGATTCCCCACCATGACCCATGCAAACCCATATGCTAAGCTGCAGCGCAACTGGTAACCACTGAGAGAGCTCAGCGGTGAAGGTTCTCGCCTCCCATGTGGGTGGCCCCCAGTGTGGTTCTGCCCCATGTGGCCCCATATCCACCTGTGTGGCATGAAACCATGTCACGACTGATGTACAACTATGAAGGCTGCTTGGGCCCTCCCCACTTATTTCTCTCTTTTTCTTTCTCTCTCACCTACTCTGAAAACAATATAATAAAACCACATTAAAAAAAAAAAAAAAGAATTTCCCCAGAACCTCTCGTACACATAGGTTCTCTGGCTCATGTATGCAGGATTCCCATACATATATATGAATTAAATTTGGTTAATTTATCTTGCTAATCTGTCTCATGTCTATTTGATTATTAGACTAGCCAGGAGAACCTTGAGGGTAAAGGAAAACTTGATCTTCCCCAACAGCCAGTGCTGTCAGCAGGATAAAGTCTGTGGCTGGAACCCAACAGTTCCACAAGAGGCTGCTGCAGATGAGGAGATCTTGGGGCATCTGACATAGGCCAGCAAACAGTAATGGTTCTCGCATGTCCGCACATCCCCATATCTCTGTCTGTAGGACTCGGTGAAAGTGAAAGTGGTGAGAATCTTTTTCCACTCTTCTAAATTTAGTGGAGGAAGAAAATATTTGTGAAACTAGTTTCTTGGGATAGTGACTCTTGGTTACTTAGTATGAATGCTCATATGTTTTGTTTTTCTCTCTGTGTGGTTTCTCTCCTTTCATCTTGGTATATGTCTTCAGAGCTTGGCCTTATGACTAGTGAAAATACTTTCTCTCTGGTCTCTATCATCCAGAGGCTGCATTTGCCAAAGCAAATCTTGCTCTGTATCTGGCCATGATAAACTCTCTGGAGTTTCCTGTGTCTATCTGTTCCTCCCAGAGATGGTCTATTGTCTATTATCTCCAGCTTTTCGATGATGAATATGCATCTGGTGGGGCAGCTGGACAGGCTGTGGATCTAAGCTAAGGGAATCTTAAACTTTGTTTTGTTCAAGGAGGAAAAGCGTGTGACTCCCTGTGTTTCAAAACAGCTGTTTAAAGGCAAGGCTCCATCCTTCATAGGCTATCTCTGGGAATAACTTTCACTCTCCTTTGAAGATGCATCTTGCATCCACAGTATTGGTTTGAGTCGCTATAAATCCTACTGTCAAGTCCAGACAATGGATTCTTTTAATTGGAAAAACTCCTAAATTAAAAAGAAAGACAATTTTTTCTTAGCTCTCATGTTGTTACAATAGCTAGTCATTAAGGTTAGGAACGGACAGAATTAGAATAAAAATCAAAGTTCACTCAGACCCCTCTTGCCTTCAGACCTTTGCAGATATTGTAAATAAAAAAAAAATCAGAACACTGAGAGTACAATTGCCCTGCACTTAAGAAGGTAATTGGGGGGGAAAAAAAAAGGTGAAATCTTACTAAAACATGGCCTAAAATTTTTAGGTCCTAAGAACTTCTCTGGGTAACTGTCAGGTTGACAGCTCCAAAATATGGCCAGACAGAAACATGGGCTAAACTCTATTTATAGCTAGGGTCCTACCAAATTACTGCCATCCCTCAAGGAAATTATAATCTAAAATTACAATGGCTATTATGAGGAATGTGCTAATTAGGAAAAATGTGCTATGAGGAAATACATATTTTTAGAAATTATGATATATGTTCATAAGTGTATCAATCTAAAGAATACTAGTTTAACAGACTTCACAATTACTTCTTAGCCATCATTAATGAAGGTTTTCAAAGGTTAAGAATTCTAATAGGGGAAGCCAGGATGGCTCAGTGGGTTAAGCACTCACTTTGCAGCGCCGGGGACCAAGGATCAAATCCGGGCCCGGCCCATGCAGACCCATATGCTGAACTGGGGAGTTCCCCCAGTTCAGTTCTCTCTCTGTCTCTGTATCTGTCTCTCTCTGTCTCTGTCTCTGTCTCTCTCTCTCTCTCTCTCTCTCTGTCAAAAACAATAAAATAAAAAAAAGAATTCTGATATATGCAATTAAAGCTACAAAAATTAATATTAGGGAAATAACTGTGTATACAAACATGGGATATGTTTTGGCTTTTTAAAAAGGGGGTGTATGAGATCTAGAGATACGTTTTTGAGAAAAAGGAAATTAATTTTTGTCCTAAAGTAAGGCTGGTTTTTAAAAAGAGGAAAGTGAGGGAAAAAAATGAAAACTGGATAAAAATATGAATGTAAGAAGGAAACTTATACAAAGAAACAAAAATTCATGGACACAGTCAATAATTAGTGGTTACCCGAGAGTAAAGGGGGAGGTGGGCGGGAGATTGGAAGCAGGGGCAGGAGTAGGGAGGGGGCATCAAATATGTGGTGATGGAAGGAGAACTGACTCTGGGTGGTGAGCACATAAACACAATACATACACGATGTAATGTAGAATTGTACACCTGGATTCTATGCATTTTTTACCAATCAATGTCACCCCAATAAATTTAACAATTAAAAAAAGAAACAATATAATTAAACCATTATCACATAAAAGAAAGAAATAAAAAGAAGAGAAGAGAAAAGAAGAGAAGAGAAGGGAAGAGAAGGGAAGGAAAGGAAAGTTGTAGAAGGTTTATGGAACAGGAAACTTGAGAAAAGAAATTTTAATCAAGTAACTTAATTTAAATATCAAAAGTAAGGTGATGCAAAATTAGAGTTTGGTTTTCTCTCTCTGCCCAAAGGACTATTGGCCTACTACTAATACTGTAAAATTTTCTCCCTAGAAAGCAAAGATTCTGTGTGTTCTCAAAATAATTTTCTGTATTTTATGTTGTCTTAATCAAGTCTTTGATTACTTAAGAAAACTGAATCTCTTCCATAGTAAGAATTAAGTTTCACTAATTTATATAAATTTCTGTATTTGTGTTTAAAATCTATTGCCATTTGGGTTAAATGGATAATTAAGTATTGCTACATAATAACTTATGATCCTTTTCACTCAGATGTCCAAATCTCTTGCTATATTTTGACAAACCTCCCAAATTTAAAATTATAAATAGAATCTTGACCTGGAAATAACTTTGAACTGTTCCAGAAGGGCCCTGAAACACCTCAAAATATTAGTTATGTCTCCTTACAAAAGCAAAATATTACATTAATTTGGCTTCTTTTGATGTGTTGAAATTACATGGGAAGCATTATCAAATAAAAAACAACACAGAACCTTCTTTATGTTGCAACATTCCAGAAATATACATGTAATTGCTAAAAATCTGAGATGTCCTTACATAAGATTTCTGTCATCAAAATTAAAGAACACACTAAAACAATTGAACCTGAGTATCAGATTGTGGCACGTGTCGATGAAGTCCATTTTGTTTTTGCAAAAATGACCCCCTGTTGCCAGACTTTTGCATCCTGAAGTTCCTATAAACATGACAAGAGTCTATTCCTGGATCAGAGAAATTAATATGGGTAAACAATGATTGCAAACTAAATAGTCAGGGCTATGAGAATCTGAAGACAGCTATTTGGTTCTTTCCAGCTCCCTGGCGTTTTTTTGGTTTTTGCATTTCTTCATCCACCATAGTACATTTGAGATGGGCTTCATTCAACTGCCAATTAGTATAGGTTATCAAGACATCCTTACTGTTCTATGTTTTTGTTCTGTTTTGTTTTATTTTGGATGAGTTGAAGCTTTGCCACGTGGGGTATACCTTCCAAAATCTCTAGCGAATGAGACACTCAGTTCACTGAGCAAACCATACGAGTCTTGATGTGCAGCCTTGCAAACTTCTTGGAATGATCACTGACCCTATCACCCTCAATTACTAAGCCAGGTCAAGAGGACTAATGAGAAAGAAAACTGAATTGGAGCAGAACAAGTTTAATTACACAGGACCAAATGAACTGATGACGGGGTTACAATTTTACGACTTTCTAATTGAAATATTGATGATTTTTACAATCTTTCGTTTTCCAGATATTGGGTTTTTTTCTTTCTTTCTCTTAAACTACCTGTGACTTACAGCAATTTGGTAAAAATAACACTTTTTGTCAGCAGTATTGAAATGTTTTTTGTTTTGTTTTTTCCTCTGTCTAATCGATCCTGCCAGACTTCGGAAACTCTCAGTGAGTATTTTTATTTTCATGGCAATATGTTTGTTTGCGTAGTTTAGTAATAATCTGTTCTCTATAACAGGACACAAATGGAAACCAATTACATTACAAAGCTTTGGCTGGAATGTCATATTTGAGAGAGACATGCCTAGGCTCAATATGACTAGAAAGCTTTAAGGCAGTGGTCCACAACATTTTAGGCACCAGGGACCGGTTTTATGGAAGACAATTTTTCTATGGACTGGGTATGGGGGTGGGGGTGGGGGTGTGGATGGGGTTGGGGAGATGGTTTGGGAATGATTGCACTTTATTTCTATTATTATTACATTGTAATGTATAATGAAATAATTATACAACTCACTTGCCATTATAAAGCCTGCTACCAGATGCAGCTTGTCACTTGCTACTCACTGACAGGGTTGTGATATGATTCTGCAAGTAAATGATTTGTTATGATCCCCACCTCTCTCTCTCTCTCTCTCTCTCTCTCTCTCTCTCTCTCTCTCTCTCTCTCGCTCTCTCTCACCTTCTTGCAAAACAATAAAATAAATCTAAAAAAAAAAAAATGGAATAAAATCATTATTGACATTTTACAGGCAAAGAGGCACAGACAGGTTAAATAATTAACTAGTTAATGAGTGGCAGGGCTGAGATTTAAACAGAGGCAGTCAGGTAGTTGCAGGCCCCAACTACCCTGATAAGCCTCCAAAAAAGTCTAGTGAGGAAATGAGGTGTGTCTAGACTCTCGGCATATGGAAGAGATAGCCCCATTCTAATATTTAATTATAACGGAAGACTAATAGAACTTATCTATGCCCAAATGTCTATCAAAAGTACACTTCAGGGGAAGCCGGGATGGTTCAGTGGGTTAAGCACTCACTTTGCAGCCCCGGGGACTGAGGATCGAATCCCAGCCCCGGCCCCTGCTGAACCACATGCTGAACTGGGGAGTTCCCCCAGTTCAGTTCTCTCTCTGTCTCTGTATCTCTGTCTCTGTATCTCTCTCTCTCTCTCTCTCTCTCTCTGTCAAAAATAAATAAATAAATAAATAAGATACACACACACACACAAAAAAAAAAAATTCTTTAAAAAAGTACACTTCACAACCCTTTCAATCTGTATCTACCCAAAAGACATAAAGAAAATAAGTAAATAAATAAATAAGTAAATAAAGGAGGAACAACTCAGAGATAAGTGCCACTTGATTAAAGCTTAGGTAATGCATTATTATTATGTTCCAGTTAGAACTGCAATTTACCTATTGACCTTCAAATTTGTAATAATATCTAGAATAGCTTTATGTCAGAAGGAAAAAGATCTGAAGTCACTGGTAGCCAATTAAAGTTTCTCTCATTGTTTTAAAATGTTCTTATCAACAAGGATAATTAAGGACAAGTTTTGACTAAGGAATTAAAGGATATATGAACAAATAGCTTAAGAAAAGAATGAGTCAAAATTATATTTGAAACCAAAATATTTTATGTAATTATAAAAGAGATAAAATTAGGATTATTTAGTTAAATTTCAAGAAAAATGCAATGGCCACATACAAGAGTGTTCTGTTTTTATGCATAGTATTCTTCACTACTTTTCCAATTCTGCATATTTATTATATACTTCATACTTAACTTTTTAGTTATATAAAACAAAGTAAATGATTGTGGTATTCATTTATTTACTCTGTGGTTAATGTAATGAATAAAATATGCTTTATGTGCACAAACCAGATTCAAATATTTAATCAGCAGTTGCCAAAACTACCTAAAGTTATTTTTCTCAAAAACTTTGCAAGTTGGTTAAGACTCTTTTTTTTAATGGAAATTTTGTGTTCATTCAGTTTTCATTGCTAATGTAATTTTAAATTGCAAGGCTCTACAGCATCTAGCCACTGAAGCCAAGTTTCACAGCTCACATTTATCAGCACACAAATATTGACATTATGGTGTCTATCTGATTTGACTTGTGAAATTCTGCTATTACTGATTTCCAAAGTACTATGATAGGCTTGTAAAAGCTTTCCTGACACTTTTGCTCTTATCATGTAAAAAAAAAAAAAAAATGAGTCACACTTCACTGCCAGATTTAGATTTCTTGGTAAAGATTATGGATATTTTTCCCAGAAGTACTATAAATGCAAAATAGGCCATTCATATTATTTATAACAGTATCTACCTTTTCCTATTTACTATGTTTCAATATACACACATTCTGCTCTATAAATGTGATCCTGATCTTGTTTTCTAGTCTAAATATATCCTTATAAAATTCTGTGACCTCAGTGTTCCTGTAATATGAAATTATCAATTTCTTATAATACATAAATTTTTCACTGACATTTTTAGTAAATATTCTTTGCAACACTGCACTACTAGGAATGAGTGAACTTCGGAAAGTAAAAATCATAAAATAGAAAATTAGTATAAAATGAATATCCTCTGTTACAAAATGCAGTACAAGAACAAGTATTTGTCAGGAAATTTCTGCTTTCTTCACAAAATGTACACAGGCAACAAAGTAATAAACATTTCTATTCCACGAATACTATCCTTACTCACTCTCAAAAGCACTTTTGAGACTATCGTTCTATTTTGTAAGTGATTGATCACAAGGATCTAAGGAATGTGGCCAAATCCCCAAATTAGTCCCTGTATGTTCCTCAATAATATCACATACCAGAACAGCTCTGTATTACTGATAAATGCCCATAAGAAAACAGTTCTTAAAATAAAAAACCCTGTGCTATACTTTTAATGAGAAAATCAATAGCCAAATGTTACTCCAAATAAAATGCCATATTTTTCCATGTATAAGACACCCCCCATGTATAAGACAACCCCTACTTTTCTAACCCAACAATAAGAAATCAATACACAGATTAATCCCGTGTACAGGATGACCCCAATCTTTGGTCTAACAATTTTAGACTAAAGTATCATCTTATACATGGGAAAATACAATAAGTTAATAAAACAATTAGAACTCAAAGAGTTTCAGTGATGACTGGTGATATTTAATGCTTTAAATACCATAACTGCATCTAGTACTTTATGATATGTCATATTTTGTTTACTATTTGCTCTGCATGACCAGCCTATAAAATTGGAAGGTTGGAGTTTATTATAGTTTCCAATAAGAAAATTAAAGATCAGAGAATTCAAGCAACTTGCTTAAGGTCACAAGGCTAGTAAACAATAAAAGAGACATAGTAGTCCAACCTGTTAATGATGCTTTCAGGACAATTCTTACTACTGGTAAAGCCGTTTCCTTAAATTTAACTTCACAACTTATTTATTACTACATAAGTTCTCAATAAAATACTGTTATGTGGTTATACCATGCTCAAATGTCCATTACTGTTTCCTTATCAAAAGAAAGCCCCATCTGCTGAATTCCCCCTATTTCTTTTTAAATATCACTATATTACTTTTATCTGTAAACAGAAAACACATCAGGTATTTTTTAAATTTTGTTTTATTTTGTATTGTGGAAAGCTATAAAATAATGTTTTAGTCTTCTCTGGCTATCACCAATCCCTATTTTACTGATAACAGTGAAGGCTGATGCTTCATATTAGGTTATAACTAAAAGTATATCACATAGAAAGGACCTTAGGCTCTTCTTGTGAACCAGATCTAGAAAACTGTGCTCACAGTAATACCAAATCAGTAATAATGAGAAATTTATTTAGGATTTTCCTGTATGGCTTGAAACATAAAGCTAAAAATACCCATTCTTCCAACCCCTAAAAATATACCCAATTAAACAAAGGTTGATAGTTATCAGTCAACCTCCTTAAGTAAAAGTATTTCATCCTCTGGATAATGTCTGAATAGAAAAAAAATGTGTATGTTTCTGTGTTTAAAATAGAATATATGCGGAAGCTGGGATGGCTCAGTGGGTTAGGCGCTCACTTTGCAGCGCCGGGGACCG
>PVKE010027867.1:0-21311 GCA_004027555.1 Craseonycteris thonglongyai | reverse complement strand
CCTCCCCCTTCTCTCTGTCTCTGTCTCTGTATCTCTCTCTCTCTCTCTCTCTCTCTCTCTGTCAAAAACAATAAAAATAAATCTTTAAAAAGAAAAAGCCACTGATTTGAAACAAAAGGCCATAAAAATAGTTGCATATCATTTTTATGTTTTTACCTAATTTGCAGGTGTTTGCATGTGCTTATATATCTCTTATAATAATTGTCAGGAAAGGTGACCTAATAGGCGTTCTGAAATTAAATGATTATAATAGCATTAAGGATAAATGAGAGAGGCCTTTAGGAAAATTAATTAAGCTTCATAATATTTTTGCTAAAAAAAAAAAAGGACCTTTTCTATAATTTTGCTATGAAAGTAAATTGTAAAGTAAATGATACCTAAGCTATTGCATAATTTTATAGAAATTTTCTCTCAAAGACAAATAATACTGTATGATCTTATTTATATGAGAAATGTAAAAACCAGCAAAGAAAGATACAAACAAACAAACAAAACCTAAAACACTGACTGAAAGATACAGGGAACAGATTGGTGGTTGCCAGAAGCAGGGTGGGTTGGGTAGGGATGCGAGTGAAATGGGTGATGGGGGTCAAAGGATACAAACTTCCAGTTATAAGATAAGTCAGGTAATGAACAGCATGGTGACTATAGTTAATAATACTGCACTGTAAAAAATAAATAAAATATGCAGAAGGGTACAAACACTTGTTTCATTTATCATTCTAAAAAATGATGTAGGGCTGCCAATAAAAATGTAAATATTCTTACATGTGATAAAATAAATTTATTTTTTGTTTATTATATTCTAACCAAAACTTTCATAACAAATAAATTTTTAAACCTTATTCTTTAATTAATTAATTTGTTCTACTTATTCTTATTGAATAATTTGGATTTGTAACATTGTGTAAGTTTAAGGTATACAGTGTTTTATTTTGATATATTTGTATATTACAATATGTTTGCCAATGTAGTGATATTTGTCACATTACATAATTACAGTACAATATTACTATGTTAATTATACTGTGCTTTAGATTGCTATGGCTTATTTACTACTCATTACAAGTTTACCCTTAAATACAATCACTCTTATCTCTCCTCCCCATCCCCTGGTAGCCACCATATTACTCTCTTTTTACAGTTTACTTTTTAGAGTGCACATATAAGTGATATCATATAACACTTGTCTTTCTCTGTCTGACTTAACTCACTTAGCGTAATGTGCTTACAATCTATCCATGCTGCAAATGGGAGAATATCCTCCTTTTTCATGGCTGAATATTATTCCATTGTGCCTAAGTATCACATCATTTTATCCATTCATCCATTGATGGGCACTTGGGTTGTTTCTGTATCTTGGCTATTGTGAATAATGTTGTGATAAATGTGGGAGTGCATATACTTATCAAAATTTTGTTTTGTAACAGCTCTTTTTTTTCCAACTCCCTCATCCCCCCATCCCACCCCCACCCCTTCCCCAACCCATGCAATGTTATTTTTTTGAAGACAGGGCATCATCTCCAGTACTACTTGTGAAGTCAGTGCCCTTATCACTGGGCTTTACCTTTAAATGTAGCCAGTATCTGATTTCTTTGCCTGGGGGCTTCCTTTAAGTCTTATTTTCATTTCCTTTGGGTATATAGCCAGAAGTTAAATTGCTGGACATATGGTAGATGCATTTGTAATTTTTAAAGGAACTTCTATGTTGTTTTCCACAGTGATTGGACCAATTTACATCCCCATCAACAATGTATAAATAGGGTTAGAAGTCATTTTAGGCAAATTCTCTCTCTCTCTCTCTTTTTTTTTTTTTAAGATTTATTTTATTGTTTTGACAGAGAGAGGGAGGAGGGCCCAGAGCAGTCTCCATAGTCACATGTCATCAGTTTTTCATGTGGTTTCATTTCACACAGGGCGGGAACTGGGCTGGGGGCCTCCTGCATGGGAGGCATGTCAGGGTCTGAACCGGGTGGGCAAGAACTGAACTGGAGGCTTCCTGCATGGGAAGCACACCCTAGTTCAGCATATGGGTCCACACCGGCCGGGGTTGGGATTTGATCCACAGCCCCCGGGGCTACAAAGTAAGTGCTCAACTCAATGAACCAATCCAGCTTCCCGGCAAATTCTCTTTAAACACTCTTTTCTGTTAGCAATTATCCCATTAGCCAAGGACTTCTTCCACTCCTTAGGCCCCATGCCTTGCTTGGCAGTTCTATGTGTCTATACTTGAAGCTGGGACAGTTCTCCTAAATAATGTCCTGTACAGGAGTTGGTTCTTCTTCATTTTCTGGACATAAATACTTATTAGAACTCCCCTCAAATGTAGGTATATGATACAGTCACATACAATTTTCATCATTCCACTCATTTTAGGCCTTCATTGTATGCTGCCTTTTCTAGCATATTTACAATATAGTTGAAAGATGTTTGAAAAGAAAGAACTAGCTACTCTCTCATGTTGTTTTCGAAACCCTGACCCCACTCTATGGACCTGTACTTAGAGTAGTGCTAGCCAAGAATATGGCAACATGTGAGGGCTGTCTCCAACTCTCTCAGCCTTTAGAAAGTATTTTAACTTCTACTCCTCCTCTCACGCATCTACCCTCATTGATGTTCATTCCCTACTGCAGAAGGACAAGTGGTAGAGCTATAAAAAGCCATGACTGGAGCAAGGGAAACAGAAAGTCTCCAGAAGATGCTTTCATGCAGGCAGTTCTACAGTTTCGGGAACAGCTCTCTTTGTATAGAGATACTGATTTAGGGTCTGTGGAAATCTTAGAAGTCTATGGATGAGCCTCAGAGGTCCATTAAAGAAAATCCCCTAAACTTTCAGTGAAGTTCTGTGTGATATACATTTTTCTGGAGTGATGGTTCACAGTTTATATGGATTTAAAGAGATCAGGACATGATGAAAATTTATCTTCACTTTCAAGAAGTCTTTAGAAAGTGGCATAATCAATAATATTGATTTCAGAGTCTTACCTTTTCCACAAAGTACAGAATGCCCTCATGGCCACGCTTGGCAGGGGGCTTCCAGCTCAGCACCACATAGCTCTGGGTGGCCTCGGTGACAGCGAGGTCTGTGGGAGGCCCAGGAATAATGCCCTCTGCAAAGCAACAAGGACAAATGAGGAGCACACACTTTGGGTATCCAGGATATCAGAGAGTCACCGATGCTTCTCTCTTACTAGAGGAAGAGTTAATTACTGCTCCACAGTATAAGGAAGAGTCTTGTCTCTAAAATTCTTCCTAAAACAGTCATTCATTCATTCAAGCCACAATTTTACTCTCTTTGCTTGACAATTTTAATTTCCTTATTAGTCCTGAAAAACAGTAACAATGACACGTTATCTTTTCTATCTTTACATAAAGGAGTAGAATCATAATTTTCAAATGCTACTTATTTATTCATTTTTAATTTTTTAATTTTTCAATTACAGTTGACAGGTCTGCACTATAATAAGCAACCTCTTTAAAGTACTGAGTGAAAAATTGTCAATCTAGAATTCAATACCCAGTGAAGATATATCTAAAAAGTAAAGGTGAAACAGAGGCTCAACATACAAAACATAAAATAATTTACAACCATCAGTCCTGTGCTATAAGAACTATTAAAGGAAATACCTCAGGTGGAAAGAAAAGCATACCAGATGGAAATTCACATCTATACAAAGAGATGAAAAACAACAGAAATGGTAAAAATGTGAGTGAATATCAAAAGTGTATTTAAAAAAATCTTTTTGAAAGATAGTGACTGAACCAAAATAATAACATTAAATTGTACAGTTTAAAATATATACACAGAGGATGCTTTGATGGCTCAGCAGATTGAGCGCTCATCTTGCAGCCCCTGGGTCTAAGGGTCAAATCCTGGCCCCAACCCTTGTGGACCCATATGCTGAACTGGGGTGTGGCCCCAGTTGGGTTCTCACCTGGGCAAGCCTCCTATATTGGGGGCCCCCGGTTCAGCTCCACCTTGGGCGGGAGGCCCCTGGTCAGTTCCTGCCCTTTGCCGCCCACCCTAACCTGTGGCATGAAACTACATAGAAATCTAATAATATGCACTATGGAGACTGCTCTGGGCCCTCCCCCTTCTCTGGGTCTCTCTCTCTGTCAAAAACAATAAAAAATAAAACTTTAAAACTTAAATAAATAAATAAATAAATAAATAAAATCTATACATCAATAATATATATGACAATAACAGCACCAAGACTCAGAGGGGAAATGGAATAATATTGTTGCAAGTTCTTACATTGCATGTGAAGTAATATATTACTTGAAGATAAGCTGTGCTAAGATGTATATTATGAATTCACAATACTATTATATAAAGCAAAACAAAGAATTATAGCTAACATATGACACAGATAAAGTGAAATAATAAAAACAAGTAACCCAAAAGAAAGTAGAAAAGAAGAAAAAGAAAACAAATGGGATGGAAAACAAATAGCAAGATAATATATTTAAATCCAACTATATAAATAATCACATGAAATGTAAATAGTTCAAACACCCCAATTAAATGGCAAAGATTACCAGACTGTGTAAAAAAAAAGCAAGATCCGATTATATGCTGCTTATAGGAAACATGATTTAAATATATAGACACATAGGTTAAAAGTAAAAGGATAGAAATCATATGCCATGCTAACACTAGTCAAAAGAAATCTGGAATGGTTATATTAATATCAGACAAAGTAGATTTCCAAGCCAAAAAGAAAACAACAAAACATTACCATGACAAAGGGAGTTACTTTATAATAACAAAGTGATTAATTCATAAGAGCTATAACAATAAAAATGTTCATGAATATTAATAACAGAGCACCAAAATACATGAAGCAAAGCATGGTATAACCACAAGAAGTAATTGATAAATACACAATTTAGTTAGAGATTCCATCATTATTTTACCAATAATTGATAGAACAAGTAAACAGAAAATCAATAAGGATATAAACACTCAATTAAAATCCCAGCAGGCTTTTTGCAGAAATTGATAAGCTGGTTTTAAATTTTACATGAAAACGTAAAGACTTAGGACAAGTTAGGAAGGTGAGAAGAAATTAGAGAATTTATACTAGCTGATTTCAAAACTATGAAACTTAAACATACACACACACACACACATACACAATGCCTAGAAAGTACTTAGGGGATGCCGGGATGGCTCAGCAGCTTGAGGGCTCATCCTGCAGCCCCGTGGTCCAAGGATCATATCTCAGCCCCGACCCGTGTAGACCTATATGCTGAACTGGGGTGCACCCCTGGTTCGGTTCTTGTCCCCAGTTCAGTTCTCACTGGGGTGAGCTTCCTGTGTGGGAGGCCCCTGGTTCAGCTCCCTTGGCTCCCGGGGGTGTGGCTCACATGCAGGAGTTCCTGGCCAGGCTCCTGCCCTGCGCCTCCCACAGACCCACGCCCACCTGTGGAACAAAACTATATCGAAAACTAATGTACAACTATGGAGACTGCTTTGGGGCCTCCCTTTTCTCTCTGTTTCTCTCTATCTCTCTGTCTCTCTCTGTCAAAAACAACCTTTAAAAAAAAGCTACAGTAATTAAGATAACATGGTATTGATGTAGAGAAAATAAAATCAACCAGTAGAGACTACAGAAATAGATCCACAAATATGCAATTAATTGATTTTGATAATGGTGCCAAGGCAACTAATTCAATGAGAAAGCATAAAATTTTCAACAAGTATTGCTGAAATAATTGGATAGCCACATGTCAAATAATAAAAATAATTTAGACTCCTACTTAAAATCATATAGAAAAATTTAATTTGGAATGAATCATAGATTGACATGTAAGAGCTAACGCATAAACATTTCTGGGGATAAAAAGATAGGAAATATATGTGAGTAAACTCAGAAATGGTAAAGATGTCAAATATGCAAAAATGGCAAATAAACACATTAAAACATGCTCAACACTATTAGGGAAGTGTAA
Source organism: Craseonycteris thonglongyai (assembly GCA_004027555.1). Taxonomy (NCBI): domain Eukaryota; kingdom Metazoa; phylum Chordata; class Mammalia; order Chiroptera; family Craseonycteridae; genus Craseonycteris; species Craseonycteris thonglongyai. The sequence continues at coordinate 15,353 of PVKE010027867.1, read as the reverse complement.
AGTGAAACCACTATGCATCCACTATTAAATGCCACTATAATAGAAAGCATCCCTATGCACCACTAGAATGGCTAAAATTAAAAAGACTACTGGTGACAGTGTGAAACAGTGGGAACTCTCATGGACTACTGATGGGAATGTAAAATGGTACAATCATTTTGAAAAATAGCTGGCAGTTTATTTAAAAATTAAATATAAACCTACCACATTTTCAACTTGTAGCTATTTTACCCAAGAGAAACGAAAGCATATATCCATACAAACACTTAACAAGGATTTTTATAGAAACTTTCACTGATGAATGAATAAATAATGATGAACTGACACATGCATCAACACGGATAGATCTCAAAATAATTATGCCGAGTGAAGAAAACCAGACAAAAATTAGTATGATTCTAAAATTATAGACAGTGCAGACTATAGTGACCAAGAGCAGATCAGCGATGACCTGGAACGGGGAAGGGATGGGAGGTAGATATTGTTACAAAGGACCATGAAGAAATTTTAGGGGTGACGGGTATGTTCGCTATTCTGATCATGGTGATAGTTTCAGAGATGAAAACACCTGTTAGATTCATCAAATTGTACATTTTACAGACATGCAGTTTACTGTATGTCAATTATACTTGAATAAAGCTTTTTTAAAAAGTGATTCTCTGAAAGTACATGAATTTTTGATCTCTAAATATTTAAGAATATTCTTCCCAAAACAGCTTAAATATACACAGTATCTTCCATAACAAAAGCTAAATCACAAAGCAAAACATTGGCAGTAGTATTTGGGAAAAACAGCTTTTACCTGTAGGTTCCTCTTCAGTGACAATGATCTGTCCAGTCCAGGGTGCTGAAGGGCGACCTGAACAGAGATAAATATAAAAACCACAAACATTCACAAATGCAGTTTCAATTGCATTGATAAACTGGTCACATTAATCATAAGTGGGTTTGTTACTAGTTTTCTTTTGTAGTATTTGGCTAATGGATCTTACTGAGCATGTTTATGGTATTGTGTCCTCAAATAATTCAAAATCTGCTAGTGCCTAGACCCTGCCTGAACTGAGCCAGTATTTCTAGAATGGTACTTATACAAGAGAGGTAAATAACCTGTGTTCATTTACTGCTCAATATGGCTCTCCAAGAGATAACATGTATCTGGGAGAAACCTTTCAGGAACAATGCTAAAACCAGTTGTTATTAATCTGTCATAATGAAAGAGGAAAGAGTCACTGATCCTGTAGTAAAGCTCAACAAAAGCAATTTCTTTCCATTACATTAAAAAAGTGTTATGTACAAAGAAAACCAGTTTAGAACCTGAGTACAAAAAATGGATGAGATGGGCAATATGAAGTCAAAGAGGAATTCCTTTCTGTGATCCCATAGACATCGCAAAGAATGATTCAACTGCTTTAATCACCGGACTTTTTGCAAAAACAGAAGGGTGATAAACAAGATAACGTACTGTCAATTCAAACAAATCATATTTTCATTGGAGTTTATAAAAGAGGAGTAAATGAAAGTCTGAGATGAAATTAGGAAAGAGAGAGGGAAGTCAGATGGTCAGTGTAAAGTAATGAGAACAGTCAAGTAGCCTGATTAGGAAAAATCTTCAGAGAAGGGATGTCATTATTTTACTTAGAGTTTTATGATGCCACTACTTATACGTAAGGTAAAGGGTAACCTGCACGTATGGCACAGACCAATAGTCCTCAAGTAGGGTGATTTTGCCCCCCAGGGACATTTGATAATGTCTGGAAACAATTTGATTGTCACAAGGAGGCAAGAGGAGCTATTGGTGTCTAGTGGGTAAAGGCCAGGAATGCTGCTAAATATCTTACAATGAACAGGAAAGCCCCCCACAACAAAGAATTATCTGGCCTAAAATGACAATAAAGCCAAGGCTGAGTAATCTGGTATAGAGAGTGAAATGTTAATTTCTAACAATTCTTTTAATGTTATTTTATGTACCAATTATTGAGTATACTATATGGGTTCTCATGAAGCAAATGCACAGTTTTGACATTGACACTTGGAGGCCAAATATTTGAAAAAAAATTACTTTTGACTGTCTAATATTGAAGAAAATACAAGTATAGATCAGATATAATGTTGTAAATATGTTTTTCCTCTGAAATAAAGAAACTCACTGTATTGAGATATTAATGCTGTAAGGGAAAATTTCAAGAAATTTATCTTACAATTTTAAGAATTGAACCCAAAATAAAAGTAATTTGGAGTGTGCTAATAAAATAAATAAATAATTTCTCCAGGCTCTTGGTTTTCATATTTCATTTCAAACACAATTCCTGGAACTCAGTTTTAAGGCAAAGATTTCTGAATCAAATAAAAATAAACCCGTTAATGACCAGATGAGTCAAGAAACAAATACATTTTTGTTCTCATATCCTCTTCCTAGGATTTACTCATCAATAAAGGATTTCTTAATCTCTTCTCCCTCTAGTGGAAGAGGAATGAATAACCTTGCAGTGAGATTTATTGCAGTTCCATAAAAAAGGCTTCAAGCAGATCCTGAAAAACGAAAAATGCTTACTTTTAAGTCTAGCTTTTTCAGCTGGATCCAGGGCAGCCACAGGCTCCGAAACACGAGATGGTAGACCTATTCCAGTTTTATTCACAGCTCGAACTCGGAATACATAAGAACGACCTTCTATCAACCCAGTGACTGGGAAACGAGCAAATTTCACAGGTGTATCATTGCATTGAGACCAGCTATCTGTGCCCACCTCACATCTAAGGGAAAGAGAATGATCAACAAGAATATTAAGAAATGTGGCTAAATTAACAGCTCCAAAGCTGCAAACCCACCCAGTCGCTTCAGATCTTTTTATAAAACAATGAGCTCCAGTGTAGTTCTAGCGTACTCAGCTCCACTCAAGTGTAATATGTTGGGTTGGTTTTTTTTAAGATTTTATTGTTTTTAACAGAGTGAAGGGGAGTTGGCAGAGCAGTCTCCATAGTTGTATATCATCAGCTTTTGACATGGTTTTGTTCCACACAGGTGGGCAAGGGGCCATGCAGGGTGGGAACCTAGCCAGGGGCCTCCCACATGGGAGGCATGCCCTGATGAGAACTGAACTGAGGGTCTCCCACATGGGAAGCACACCCCAATTTAACATATGGGTCCACATGGGCCAGGGCTAGGGCCCAGACTTGATCCTCGGACTCCAGAGCTGCAATACGAGAACTCAACCCACGGAGCCATCCCAGCTTCCCCTCAAATATAATGTTTTCTTTAACAAGAAGGAAGAATTGGCCATTTGAGCCACTCTTTCGCTCAGGCCCACTCCTATATCTTTGGAATGTACTTTTGCTTCTAATAAACTGTTCTTTCTACTATGCTTCCACTTCTCAGGAGTGTACTTCTACTTTTAATAAACTATTCTTTCACCCCTGCACTTCTGCATCTCACTCAGTTCTTTGTTCAGCACACCAAGAACCTGGATACCTTGCTGAGAAGGGCCCGTTCTCCTGTAACAGTAAATGGAGAGCCAACCAGGAGGTTTACAAAAAAAAAACAAAAACAAATTGGGTAATGATTGACTTTAAAAAGCTCTGGAAGGGATATCAGGACAGCTCATCAAGTTGAGTGCTTGCCTCGCAACTGCGAGGTCCAGGAATCAAATCCCAGCCCTGGCCCGTGCAAACCCAGATGCTGAACTGCAGCGCAACTGGTAACCGCCAGGGTGGCAGTGAAGGTTCTCACCTAATGCAGGAGGTCCCCAGTTTGGTTTCTGCCCAGCACAGCCCCACATCTCCCTTACATGGAATGGAATTATGTCACAACTAACAATGTACCACTATGGAGACTGCTCTGGGCCCTCCCCACTTCTCTCTCTCTCTCTCACCTTCTCTCAAGCAATAAAGTAAATCTTAAATTAAAAAAAAGAAGAAAAAAGGAAGAAAGAAGCCTCACATCCTCCTAAACTGAAAGACATATGGATTGTTTAACGTCTCTAAAAGCAGGCAGTTGAGGGGCCTTCTGTGCTAAGCAGAGGAGTTTTACAGAAAAGAAGGAGGAGGAGGAGGAAGAGAAAAAAGAAAGAAGCAAGCAGGGATATACGATCTTTACATTGGATGAACTATGGGGGAAGATCCCCAAACATCTCCCTGGCTGATGTCTTCAATTCCACCATTAGTGGCTTCTTTAGGCAGTTTCTTTTAAACTGGAACTATGTTTGAGAAAGTTAACACCTTAAGAAATACCTATTTGTACTGAAGTTTGGAAAGAACTCACTTTATCGTCATTATATGCTGTGTGGGAGGGAGCATGACGAAGGTACTGTAATATATTTGTTTCTTAACAGATGAGATTGATGAGATGCAGTGAAATTCCCAGGCTGGGCAGGGGAAGTGTAAGTACTTGGAAACTCGGATTTCTAATTGGGTGCTTATACAGCAGTTGATGTCTGGGGATGGAGTGGCCACCCTCAGGGGTTAAATACGGATAGTTCACATCATGCTATTGGTCTGATCAACAGAGCTTTCAGGACTCAACATGTGATTGAAGCACAGAGCATTAGGATCAAAAATTCATCATTTTTCTGAGCAGAGCACTGCACTTTTAGTTTATACCACTTCCCCCTACACAGCTCTTGGCTCAAATCATATAATTCCCAAATGATTCTGGTGGGGGAGGGGGTTGCCATGGTAGTGCAAAGGTGGTTGGGTGGAGGGTTTATCTTCACTGCCTCACCATCACCTTCACATTCCAGAGATAAATAATTTCTTCAGTCTTATGTAAAGTGCTTCAATCCCTACCTTTCCACCCACTTTCCCCAAAATCTTCCTTTGCAGAAATTATGGAGCTGCTATGAATGGGGCATGGGGTGGAGCTGAAAGGGTTAGGACAATTTTTCAAACTGCCCTGTTTCTCTTTCCATGCAAACATTCTTGTGGTAACCCAAAGATCCTAGAGCATGTTTCCTAACCCTCATGGGGGCAGAAAATAAGGTGAAGAGCAGATGCTCTGGAGAAGTCTGTAGTGTGGTAGAGCAGAAAGAATTTCAGATTTCCAGCCAGGCTATTCTTTGAATTCTATTCTGCTAGAATTATACTGTGTGACTCAGTATTTCTTCATTATCATGTGGCCTTGGATCAGCTACTTATTTCCTACTTTTAATAATAGTACCTACCTTTCAAAGGATGGTTATGAGCTAATGATTAATATATGTGAAGTGTTTAGAATAGTGCTGGGCACATGATAAATGTTTAATAAATATTAGCCATAATATGGCTCTCTTTATTATGACCAAGGCAAGAGGAAAAAAATGTACTGATTATTCCTGGTCTTCCACTGATCAAAGTTTGCAAATCTCTTAGAAATTTGCTAAAGACAATATAGCAGAAAAGATTATGAAAAAGAATATATCTAAAACTTTATACTTCATCATTATTAAAAGATGAAATAATATAGAAGCACTTAGTATACAATTAGACAGCACATAATTTATTATAAATATTTCTCTGGGTTGTATTGAGACTAATAGACATATATTTACTTACTGCTATAAATATTAGATTTAATACACCTTGGTATACCCCCACTGCACCACAGTAGCACAGGTAATCTGTTCGCAGTGGTTTCTACAATTTAAATTTTATTGTTCAAAAATAGAAAGAGAATTAGAGCAACTATATGAATGCAAACTAAGTCAGACAATACTGTATTTAGGTTGATAATATAAAATTATTGTCTATGTTGTCTAAACTCACTAGATAATTAATGTATAAGACCCAATTACCATAAATATCAGAGTCTCTAAGTTTGAAGACTATAAGCAGTAAGAACTTATAGATAGAACATAACTTACCATAATACTATTAATATTTATCTATCTATTTATTTATTTATTTATTTTTGTATTTGTAATCTCAGACTTTATTATTTATTTTGTGGTTTTTCCAATCAGATAATAGACTTTTTTTTTTTACCATATTTTTCTCCTGCTTCCCCTTCTACTTACCTATTCCTTTTGAACTAAGTAGACACCATTTAGAAACCTCACACAACAAAAATATAATGAGATATAAAAAATATAGATACAAAGGTTCTTACTTCCGATCCATTCATTGAATTAGGATATCAAAGGTAGATGTGCAATAATAGATGCTTCTTTTAAAATCTCTGCAGTTGAATCTTATAAGGATACAGGGTGAATCTTATAAAGATACACTGTATATGCACAGGGTGAGAGATTTTAAACCTCATGCATTTCTAGACCTTCTTCCCCATTACTTCCTTTTAGGAATTATTAATGCTCTGTTTCTTATCTGTTGTCTTTTAGAATATCTGGTTTTAGAGTTTTATTTGACATGTTTCTTCTCTATTCTTAAGATTTCCAATTCCTTTTTTCTATTGCTAAATTTATTGGGGTAACATTGGTTAGTATTTATTTCTTTGTCTAACTTGAAACTACTTCCTGCTATGTAAATAAAATTACATTAGTATTACTAAAGTATCATTCTTTATTTAATATTCTTAAATTACTGAAATAGTAGGAATATGGATATTAAATATTAATATATTGAAAACCAGCTATTTCATTTCCAAAATGGCCTCTATTATGTCTACAAATTCATAGTATGCTTTTCAAGTTAATGATTTGTGGTGGTAGTCAAATTCAAAGATTATCTTTGAAATTTCAGTATAACTCTATCTGTGAAAGAGATAGTCACAGAGACAGAAACTCAGAAAAAGAGAGAGAAGAGACCAGAGAGAAAATATTTCACTTAGAAATTGTGGGAGAAATCAAGCATGTATCACTATGGCCAAATTGCTCTAGCTACAATTAGACTAAGTACTAACTTATCAATAAAATATCCCAGAATAGGACTTCCTCCATCCACAGCTGGCTGTTTCCAAGAGATGATGATATAATCTTTGTTGGCATCCAAGCACACCACATCCAAGGGGGAGGCCGGGGCTCCTTCAATCTCTGCATCAGCATCTGTGGAGACACAGAGGATCCCATTAGCCCTCTCAGATGTTCTCCCTCAGCCTGGCAGGCTGGGCCTGGTGTACACATTCTTACCACACCACCACAGTGGCTGCATTTTTGGCCCCAGTAGAGTACGCTTCAGTCTTGAAATTTGCTTACCAACATAACAACGTGTACTTTTCATCATCAGTATGAAAAACATTATGTTTAGCAAGGGCTCTGAAAAGGATTCATGACCTTTGCCTCATGGCCCTTGCCTGCTCAAAATGTTCTAAAAGAAAATAAATATGTAGATGTCAGGGATTGGTATCAGAAAAGTCTAATGTAGGTTGTGCCAGATGGTCTGTTCTTAAGATAATTATTGTGTAATGTTACTCATAAACTATGAATGGCTCCAAAGAGGAACAAATAGCCCCTTCTGTCACCTTCTGGGTGCATACACAAGAAAATAAGAACCATGGAACTTTTTCCATTCCTATGCTAGACACTATCATTTTGGAAGAAAAAAGAAAACATTCATTTTAGTCAAATGTTTGTGTTCAAACTGAAGATACTTGCAAACTCTGATGCAATACCCACATCCGACCTTAGTTTATCTGAGTTTGTTTAGTAAAAGTCCAGGATTACACAAGAAACAGAGGACAGTGACTGTTTACGGAATGGGATCCTCTGACAGGGAGATGCCCTTAGCAATGTGTCCTCAGGCACAGTCAAATTGGTGAATCAGGGAGGTTTTTAGGAGAGAAAGGAGAACGAAAACAATTGGGTAGCAGTCTTTTAAGTGAGAACAATTAAGACAGGAGACAAATCTCTGAGGGAGGAAACCCATATTTGTCAATTCTTCTTGACATCCAGTGAACCCTTTCATAGCCGGAGTTAGTAGGAGAGGAGGCTGAGACATGGAGGAGCCACTTACCCAAGGGAAAACAATCTTCTTGTCTGAATAAACACTTTCCTTTTCTATCAGCTACACTTGTGTAACTCTTATGAATTACTAAAACTTGGATAACATGGCAGAAATATTTATTTACCTCTGAATTTAATAGGTTCACATTGAAGAGCTCAAGTCACTTTGGTTTTCACCGTCCTGTTTCTTACCCATGAACTCACAGGAAAGCGTCTCTGGGTAAATGTCTCCTTCATAAGTGCTATAGGAGAACATAACTAATTGGTGTCTACAACTTAATGTAGAATGCCTGTATGCCACACAACAGGGAGTGAGCATTTCGGTGGGGAGAAACTTCGTTCCTGCCAGGCTTTGAGAGCACTAGATGGGGGAGAGGGCCTACTGATGGTGAAAGCAGAGCAGAGCTGGAATGGACGTAGAGACGCTGAGATTAATAGGCCTCAGGGATGGCTGGAAAGCCACTCAGCTTGGAGAGGGACAGCTTGCAACCTCTAGTCATGTCCTTTCGCTAAAGGCCCATAATGTAACAACTAGCAACCCTGCACTGACAGAGTAGAGTTTAGTTCACTAAACATCCGCTGTATGTAACAGCTGGCAGACACTAGGCATTTAGGGAGCCATATTTCAGCATTTTATAAAATTGCTCGTAATATGCCATTTGTGGGGTGGGCGTGACAATATTTTAAAAAACAGGTTCTGCTTAGCAGCTGCTGGAAACCAAATCCAAATACTGTGTTACGTTATTTCACATTTGTGCTCTTGGCTCCCAGCAGCTGCTACAGACTGTCTTGGCCCATGACACCCATTCAGTCAACTTCAATCCTTTTCCTAGACTCTGCACTTCCTTCTCCCAACCCTCCAAAACAGCTGAATTTTTTGTAGGTTTGATTAATTAGGTCAAAAATTAGCCTGATACCCTTTATATTTTGGCTTTTGACACAGGCTAATAACTTTTTTCAAAATGTAAATTATTTTATTGTTTATCTCTATTATAAAAATAGTGCATATTTATAAAATATGTAATAATCAAAATATACTTGAAAATCCCTTTTAATTTCATAACTCAGAGATTACTACTACTAACACTGGCCTATATTTTTCTAGATTTTTTTCTATATTAATAATTCAAAAGTGCTTATTTTTAAAAATAAAAGTGGGGTGGGACTATATAATTTCATGAAAACTGGTTTTTCTTGATATATTTCCACATCAGTAAATATAGGTATATGCTATTCATTTTCATTGCTGTGTTGGAATACCATTTATTATCATTTATTTTATAGCTCCCATTGGTGGACATCTAGGTTTCATCCAGTTTTTCCCAATACAAACATTTTTCTCAACTTTGTCCACTCAAGTTCCTATAAGTAGAATTGTTGGAAATGTGAATTACCAATGCGTAGTGGCAAAACACCTTGACAAAAGTTGAACACACTTACATTCGCCACAATGTATAGGAATGTTGGTCCCTCCATTGCTTTATCCCAGTGAATATTTTAAATCTTTTCAATCTTTTAAATGCTGGATTAAAATATATCATTGCAATTCACATTACTTTGATTAATATATTTATTTGCCATTTCTAATTCTTTCTTTACAACATTTGCACTGTTGGCTCATTGAAGATGGAAAAAATACCATAATTAATGACAGTAACATAGTCTGGAAAGTAGTTACCATTGAGTTAGTGCCTTTAGGGTTAACCTTTTGATAACAGGTTTAATTTTACTGGAAGTTAATATCCCTATGCCACATAATCTGAAAGAATTTTCCAATGTCTCTTTCATCTTTACAAAAACATGTTTGGATAGATTGCTTTGGCTTCAGTGTTGTAAATATTCTTGGGTGTTCTGCTTTTTGCTGGGTCTTACCTCGAACAAAGACGTAAGCGCTATATTGTTCATAATATTCTCCCATTCGTACACGGATTGTGTAGAGGCCTTCATCTTCTTTGTTGAGATGAGAAAATATCAATGTTGCCCGATCTCCACTCCAAAGTGTTTGAACCCATTTTGATGAAGAAATAGGTGCTCCTGGGGGCGGCAGGGGGAGGGGAAGTCAGCAAATTCACTGATTTTTTTTTTTCTCTTTTACTCCCTTCTTCCTCTTTCCCCTCCATTTCTCTCTCTCTTCATCTCTCTTTCTTCCTCTCCTCCCTAACCATCACCTCTTTCTCTCTCTCTATTCCTCCTCTTTTGTATTGAAAGCTATTTGACTACTAGAGGAAGTCTCTAGGGCTTTGAACCATTCTGCCATGTTCATATTAGTAAAAACACTAGGTCATAAGTGAGAAGACCAGTACCAGATACATAATCTACAGGCCTCAGTGTAAAATGAAATTTCAGTGCCCCTTGTTCAAAAAGCAAGAGAAAAATGCAATTAAAGGTACTAAAGTATAAGGTATTTTCCTCTAAAAATAGTTTATTACTTATAAAATGTAATAGGGTTAATACAAATTGCAAAAGATAATATATTCATGTCATTATTTTATAAAAATACTTTATTAACATATCTTCATGAATAATAAACATTTCTGTCTTGCTTTTCTGTAAATTCAGTTATTAGATTATCAAATATATACTTTTTGCAATTTTATTTTAAATGGATATAATTGAAAATGGTATCAGTCATTCTTTGCAAATACAGGATCACAAATTTTTTATAATTTTTAATTTTCAGAAAGATCTTCCTGCTGATGCGACTATTATTGCAGCTGTTAGGAGTGTCATATAGTAATAGTAGTATGTATTTAATACTATATAGTATTGTATAATTATGGCATTATAAAGTTAACATTGGGTTAACTTTCTGATAACTATTTCAAAATATAAATTTTAGTACTCTAAAGCTGATGATTCTTTTTTTTTAATATCTTTTTTTTTAATTATATTTTTAATTTATTTCTGACAGAGAGAGAGACAGAGACAGAGAGAGAGAACTGAACTGGGGGAGCTCCCAGTTCAGCACATGGTTCCGCATGGGCCGGGGCCGGGATTTGATCCCGGGTCCCCGGTGCTGCAAAGTGAGCGCTTAACCCACTGAGCCATCCCGGCTTCCCCAAGCTGATGATTCTTGAGGAACAATTTTTCTAAAAATGACTTAACTCTTCATACAGATTAGTTTTATGTAAATCTGAATTTAATTTTAAATGTAAATTTATATATAATTGCATCTTGATGTTTTCTCTTACATGTCCTGTAACTCGTGGGGTTCATAAAAGAAACTCAAAAGGATTTCATGATATGTATATAATTCAAACATCTGTTTATGCATTCTATAACCATCTCTTCCATTATGAGAAAAAATTAATTTAAAATTTTTCTTCCTGTTCATAATTGCTTCATTCCAAGTTTCTTATAAAATAGTGTTCTTTTTCATTGACTGTGACAATCTTTAAATTTAATTTCTAAGCCTGAGGATAGTTGCTTTGCAATGTGGCAGTTTTCATAGCCAGAGGTTCTAAACTCTGAAGAATTCTAACAAGTACCTACCATGCTTTATTGCAATGTCTATATACAAGCTTTTATTTTGTATTAATAATGCAGTAGGCTCTTCATTAACCACTTATGGGGATTGGTAGATGCTGGATAAATGTAAGTAAACTCTCCATTAACTGGAACTCAAGCAACTTGTACTCTCAAGCAACCAGCAAACTGGTCGCTTGAGAGTGCTGGTTGCTTGAGTTCCAGTTAATAGAGCGTCTACTGTATTTTTGACAAAGTTTACTACCTGACTGCCAGCAGCTCCTGTCACAGCACTCAGAACAGAAGGTTAATATTTGTGCAGATCCCACAGGATGAGTTCTGGGGATGGACACACAAGCCAGTCTCCTACTGTGGGTTCCCAGGCCACCCCTATGTGGAGTCCCTCCCTTTTTCTAGAACGAAGTTCACTGTCAGTGCTGCTGCTGCTGCCACGACAGCCATGCTGGCTTCAATACAGGCTCAGGTCCTGATCCCAGCCATTGCCTCAGGACCCCATGGTGCCCCAGAACGCACAAGTTATGTTCAGGCGAACAGCTTGGTGGAAACACTGCCTACTGCCCACCCTGCCCAGGGGCCAATGGGCATGCTCCATAGTCCCACTGGACTTCATGAACCTCACTTTATTTTACCAAGTAAAATTAACTTACAAAGTGAAGAATATCTATATCTATACATATCCATCCAACTTACAAAAACAAAAATACATTTTTTGTAATGCTTTCCTTGTATTACTTGGTGATAAGAAATTATAATCTTCACAAATACATCATGAAGTTTCTGCTATTTCAATATATGTGTTAAAACTTCTTTAACATCCAGTAGGTCTAGGTCATGTCCTTTACTGTCTAGATTCTGCCAGCTCTGATGAACAGATCTGCTGCCTTTTGGACACTCGTGCTCTGGTTGTTAAGCCCAGCCTGTAGCATTCTGAGAATAAGGACCAAAGTGAGAATTCATTATAAAGGCTCACCATTTCTGTACCACTGGATCTCTGGCTGGAAATGTTTAATTTCAGGAGTGATAACTACACGGCAGCCTAGACTCATCGTCTCACCCTCTCTCCCAAAAGACACATCAAACTTTTCATCAAAGTGGATCTCAAACTTGGATGCATAACCATAAGGGGTCACAGCAACTGGGTAGAATAAAAACAAACGTCAGTAATTTATTTTTCCTTATCAAAGAGACACAAGCATTTCAACGAGAACAGGCAGAAAGCAGTCACAACAAAGACTGATGAAATAATTTGTCTGGGCAAAAATTAAGTTTTATGAAAGAAGTATATAGCATATTCACATAAATTATGTGAAATAGAAATTCTGTTTACAAAAATTCTTGCTTCATTGATCAGAAAAGCTTATTTATAATGAAAAGAATTTGGGGGTCAAATTAAGGTCTTACATAAAATTAAAATTAATACCATATTTAGCTTAGACATAAACTGCTGTAATGTATGTATGCACTTTTAAATTTCAGATTCTGAATTCATTTAAACTCTATTGCTTGTATTCTTGGGACATATAGCCATGTCAATTACTCATAAAAAGAGAGTTTTTCAGTAAGTTGTTTTAGTTTCTTTAATGATCTGAATGAAAAATATATATCATAAGAAATGTCAATGGGAGATAACTGAAAAGTTTAAAATATTGTAACTTTAAAAATATTTTTCTAACCAAAGATGTGCAACTATGGAGACTGTTCTGGGCCATCCCCCTTCTCTCTGTCGCTGTATCTCTCTCTCTCTCTCTCTCTCTCTCTCTCTCTCTCTCTCTCTCTCTCTCTCTCTCTGTCAAAAACAATAAAAATAAATTTAAAATATATATATTTTTTTTTCTTAGAAATGTCTTATTTATAGATTGACTAAATACCTGCATCATAAACTCTCTCAGGTTTTATTTTTCTCTTTTCTCAAAGGAAAGGGCTTGGGTAAATAACTATTTATTGATGAGTTATTATATGCCAGGCACTCTACATCTGACATGTTATCTAATCTCTGCAAAATGCCCATGGTACAGATATTAGTTTTCCCTCTCTTTCAGGCGGAGATATAGAATTCCACAAATACACAACTAAGGCCAAGGTTTCCAAGGTATCATGTGTGAAATTGAAATTCAAACCTGTAACTGCCCAACTCCAAAATTTAAGCCCTTTCTCTCATGTTTCATCTCTCTTCCTAAGACCTCTCAGTATTAATTTGAAAAGGCAAGCAGCATTTATTGAGTTCAATGGTGCCAAGTATTGTTCCAAGTGTTTAATATCTTTCAACTCACTTAAGCTTCCTCACAACCCTATCAGGAAAGTACCATTATTATCTCTGTTTTACAGATGAGGAAACAGCAGGATAAGGAGGCTGAATAACTGCCCACATTCACCCTGTGGAGCCAGGATTTATACTGACAGGCTGTTTCTAGAACTCATCTTCTCAACCAACATGTGGCATTGCTTTGAATTTGTGTGTTGCCAGGCAACCACTAACCAAGAGGGAAATAATTTCTCTTTGAAGCGTGTTCCATCTGCCCCACTTCTATATGATGATGTCCTACTGAAATCAAAAAGCAAAACAACTTGGTCAGAGCTTGCTCATTGGGAAGTTGGGCTGGTTCCAAAGCTGCCTTAGGGCAGTAGGCCTGAGGTTTGGGGGTTGGCAACTCTGTGAGCTAAATCTAGTCTACCTCTGTTTTGTACCATGAAGAATGGTTTATAAATTTTTTTAAGATTTATTGTTTTTGAGAAAAGGTGAGAGAAGGAGAGAGAGAGAGAGGGAGAGAAAGGGAAAGGGCCCAGAGCAGTCTCCATTATTGTACATCATTAGTTATGACATGGTTTCATTCCACACAGGTGGAGGTGGGGCTGTGTGAGGTGGGAACCTAACCAGGGGTCTTCCACATGGGAAGAGAGAACCTTCACCACCAGAATCAGCGGTTACATGGGTTTGCATGGGCTGGGGCTGGGAATCAAACCCCGGACCTTGTGATTGCAAGGCAATCACTCAACCTGCTGAGCTATTTGAGCATCCCCAAGAATGAGTTAAAATTTTTTTTAAGACTGAAAAAAAATAAAAAAGAATAAGATTTTGTGACATGTGAAACATGTTAGGAAATTCAAATGTAAATGTTTATAAATACGGTTTTATTGGAACACAGCCATGCTCATTCATTTACCTCCTATCTATGGCTGCTTTTGTGTTATAATGGCAGAGTAGTTGTGATGGAGAGCATGTGGCTCACTAAGCCTAAAGTATTTACAACCTAGTCCTTTAAAGAAAATGTTTGCTGACCCCTGCTTTAGAATATGGTTTAGAATAAGAAAGACCAGATTACAAGTCCCTACTCTACCATTATGTACAGTCTTGTTCCACAATTTAATCTCCCTTAAGCTGCTTCTCTATCTGCATAGCACAAATAAAAAGGTTCCCATTTCATAAGCTTTGAGAGAGCATTAAATGAATCAATGCATATAAAAAATGTCTTAATACAGTGTCTGGAAAGACAATCAATACATATTAACTGTTAGAACAGATTGAAGGGCAGGCAGCTTTATCTGTAATATTTACCAGCATATTCCAAGCATCTGAACCAGTACCTAACACATAGCAGAAGTTCAATAAATAATAGTTGAACTAATCAGTAAGAGTCCTTGGTTTTTTTGTGAGGAACAATTGCACTCAATTCAGGAGAGGCTCTGATATAATGCAATGGAAGTTAGTGATGTGAGTTTGAGCTGAGCTTTCAGACTTGACTTGATGGAGAAGAGGAAAATGGGAGAAGCATGAATGACAATATGGTAGCAAGAATTAGCAGGGCACATTCAGGAAACTGTGGAATGATCAATAGGCCAGTTTGGGGGAAATTGGAAGATGAGTCAGAGTTCTAGAATTTCCAACTATTCTGTCTCAATATAAATCAAATGATAGGAGAACATGATGTGGGATGTGTTCCTCCCTTACTCTCACTTATCATTCTCTCCTGCTCATGGTATTTTTTGCTTTTTTTTTTTTTTTTT
>PVKE010027866.1:0-21314 GCA_004027555.1 Craseonycteris thonglongyai | reverse complement strand
TAAACCTGAGGCACAAATGATAAAAAGACAGTCTGTGAGGAGTTAGGTCATAAAGGAAACAACAAGAAGACCCTGAATCAAGACTGATTCAAAAGACAACTGAAGACCTGCGCTCTTGATCCCAGCTCTGCCATGACCTTAAATACGAGACCTAAGCAACTCACTCATTTATACAATGAAGGGGTTAACCTAGATCAGTTGTTCTAAACCATATATGGCACTGGTGTATTGTTGTACTCTCATACCATTTGTCACTCATAATATAGAAATATTCACGACATTCACCACACTTAGGGAAATGTGTCCTGCACAGAATATCCATCTAATGTGTAGGTGTCAGAGAAAAAGGTTAAAACTTACTGATCTACGGCACTATTTACCAAAATTTAATGTGTTTACAAATCACCAATGGGTCTTGTAAAAGGTCCAGGTTCAGTGGGTCTGCCTGAGGTGGGGCCTGAGGTTTGACATTTCCAACAATCTTTCAGGTGATGCTATTGCTGTTGGTTTCTGAACCACACCATGAGTATCATGTATATTGAGGGTCATACCAGCTCTGAAATTCTGTGATTCTTAAAGATTTAAATTTTTTATTGTTTTTTTTGACAGAGAGAGTGACAGAGAGAAGGGGGAGACCCAGAGCAGTCGCCATAGTTGACAGCATTAGTTTTCCATATGGTTTCACTCCACAGGTGGGTGCGGGGCTGCGCAGCGCAGGACCTGGGCCAGGAACCTTTCACATAAGCCCTGGAAAGAACTGAATGGGGAGCACACCTCAGTTCAGCATATGGGTCCTCATGGGCTGGGGTCGAGATTCAATCCTTGGGCTCCAGGGCTGCAAAGTGAGCACTTAACCCACTGAGCTATCCCAGCTTTCCCAATTCTGTGATTCTTATGTGTGATTACTTACTATCTTCCCAACTCTTTGTCTTTCCACTTTAGGTTACAATGGGGTCCAAAATATCAGGCTTTGATGACTTTGCTGGTGGGTCCAAATAGGCAAATTGGGAGAACTAGGAAGACATTGTCCCAGTATGACTCTATATGCCAACTCCAGTTGTTAGTGCACTGTACATATAATGTGTGTCAGTAGTCCTGACTCTGGGTCCTATACCTCTTGGACTTAGTAGAACTCTTTGCCACACCAAACTGGTAAGCAGAGTTGGCAGTGACATCTTCTCTAAGATTCCATGACATCATAGAGTTGGGTAGTCCATTTTCATCAGTGAGGAAGGCCCTTAAAGGAACAGAAGGAAACTCTCTTGGGGGAAAGAATGGCCAATCCATGTGAAATTTTTTTCCCAAGACTCCTGGCATTAAAATATTTAGCTCACTTTACCTTTATGAATTTTATGAATATTTGTCTTTTGTCTCAGTGAGCAGCACTATATACGTCTTTGTTCAGCACTGTATACACAGGGCCCACCACAGTACATAGTACAAATCAGGTACTC
Organism: Craseonycteris thonglongyai; assembly: GCA_004027555.1. Classification (NCBI taxonomy): domain Eukaryota; kingdom Metazoa; phylum Chordata; class Mammalia; order Chiroptera; family Craseonycteridae; genus Craseonycteris; species Craseonycteris thonglongyai. Next base: position 19,860 of record PVKE010027866.1, on the reverse strand, counting down.
AGTAAATATTTGTTGAAGTACTGAATGAATGAATGAGGCAACTGAAACTACAGTGTTTAAAGAACTTCTTTGGGAAAGTCAGCAGGAGGGGCAACAGAGTTATCAGGAGGAGCAACAGAAACAGTAGGAGGCAGAGAACAGGGAAGCATGAACTCATTCAGGCATAATTGTCCTAAGTGTCACTGCCCTTGTACTGCCCTTTGTTGTTCTGTAATACACAACAGGATGCACCTGCCCAGACTTGGAACTCTAGCTGGGTAGATAGAAAAGCTGATATAAAGACCCTGTTACTTGAAAAGCTTTTGCAATTGGAATTGTCTTCTAACGTAAAGTGTTCTGTCTCCTCATGGGTGTTATGTTTATATGTCTTAAGAATATACAACTAACATTCTCAATATTACCTCCTAATCCTAAACCCAGTAAAGGAAACAAGATCTACCCAAAGTCACCACTGGTTTGTTATTTATTATGCCAAAACCAAAAATTAAATTGATGAATGGCCAGATGGCCAAGGAAATCAAGTATGCTTTTCTATGTGTTTATTAATAAAAATAGTGTTTGTTTTCTTTTTTTTTCTAAAGATGTATTTATTTTTTTATTGCTTTTGACAGAGACAGAGAGAGGCAGAGACAGAGAGAGACAGTGAAAAGGGGAAGGGCCCAGAGCAGTATCCATAATTGTACTTCATCAGTTTCGACATGGTTTTGTTCCACACAGGTGGGTGGGGGCCACACAGGGCAGGAACTGTGATGTGGGCCTCCCACATTGGAAGCATGCTACCCTGAGCTGGGGGCTGAACTTGGGAGGCGAGAACGAAAATGGGGGCCTCCCCCATGGGAAGCACACCCCAGTTCAGCATATGGGTCTGCACAGTCTGGGGCTGAGATTTGATCCTCAGTCCCTGGGGCTACAAAGCAAGTGCTTAGCCTGCTGAGCCATCCCGGCTTCCCATGTTTAAGCTTTTCTACCCTCATTTCCTCTGGTTCCCTACTCCTTGGTACTCTCTACCTCTGAATTCTTAGCTAAGTAATAGCACCAATGCTGATGCTAGAACTTTCAGAATGATCTACTCAAATAATATATACTAAGCTTTGCAGATATAGGGAAATTTCCTTTTTAAAGACAATACTAATAAAGCTAATGGGATAAATCAAAGATAAGTGACGAAAAAGTGAAGGTGGGAAAGAAATTCTCATGGATCACACCTAGATGTCAAGTAGGTAGGCTACTTTGCCTCTCTGTCATGCCTATTAACTAGAACCTGTCTAGCCCCACTTAGTAGTTTTTCTATAAGGAGATAACTTGCTGTCAGAGCCAACCCAAATCCATTCATTGAACACTTGCATTACCAAATTAGCCAAGGAAAATTTCTCCTATTGAAATATTGGGACAGATAAGAGTTGCTGTCTGTTTGGCTTAAAGGACTCTTCTGTGGCCTCCTGGCTGCAGTGACTAACCTGGCTTTCAAATTACACAGGCTAAGATCAATAAAGAGCAGAGAAGCTGATGTTTGTGAACTTTCAATTGAGAGAGCAGTGTGCTCTCTGTGACCAATGTCTGAACTGCAGCCACTGGGAGTAGACTGAGAGCAGAGGTTCTTACTGTTAAAGCCTCACCACAGTTACTGTGTGAGCCGCTTTATTTTCCAGGGCAGAGGGGAAAGGAAAACATATTTAGAAGAAGTTTATAGGAAAATCTAAATTCTACTTTCATAATTACTAATTTTCCCTTTGAAAATTAGCAACTATATAGTAAAATTCTTCATAGAGCTTCATTATGACTTGTGTGACAAAGAGTTGATACTAATGCCCCTTAATGATGAGCAAATAGATTTCTCAGAATATTACTATTTACTTAAAATAATGGCTTCCTCACTGCAGCAAGAACAGGGATGCTAAGTGGCTTCTTCACTTGTATGTTCCTTTTAGTGCTGGCTTTTGTCACATCATACACACTTGAGAGACTCCAAACAGAAAGGATTCATCTGTACCCAGTAACAGCCACTACAAAATGCACTCAGAAATTGTTTTCCAAATGTTCCATGGTCCTTCCAATCAATCATCAAACTTTTTGTGGTCCTAAAGGTTGAAGAATATTGATCTAATGGCAATGGCCTGGAAAGTAAGGGAGTATAATGTTTTCCTTCTAAATCAAATCTCCATTAAGGAGCAGAATGAATACAATGATACCTGTATCCTCATGTAGAAAGTGACAGGTGTGGGCTCATGGGCCTTAAAGGCCAGTCCTTGAAAATCAGGTTTTAAGTGTTCCTGAGCTTCTGTTCAGTTTGTAAATGGAAAGGTGAGAGTACTGAAGCACACCCTTGAAACATGATTGATTGAAAGCAAAAAGCACTTTGCAGGCTTCTGCATTTATTCAATATGCCAGCATGTAGAAGTAGCACCCTAGCATTTTTTTTTTATATTTTTATTTATTTATTTATTTTAACAGAGAGAGGAGAGAGAGAGATACAGAGAGAGAACTGAACTGGGGGGAGCTCCCAGTTCAGCATATGGTTCCGCACGGGCCGGGGCCGGGATTCGATCCTCTGTCCCCGGCGCTGCAAAGTGAGCACTTAACCCACTGAGCCATCCTGGCTTCCCCCCTAGCATTTTTATTGTCCAAAAAAATTATTTGAGAGCCGCTATTTCTCCATTATCTTATTAGACTTTTCTTATTTTCATAGTATAACTTTCACCACCTTTATAGTGTGAAGAGTCTCTTTGCCAGGATTCTTTAATTTATGTTATAAACAGCAAGGTAGAATGGAACTAGTTCTGTCTAGAATTATCTTTCTAATCCAGTGACAATGACAATAACAACACTAGGGTTTATTGAATTCTGCAATGTGTCATGTACTGTGCTAATGCTTTACACCAATTATCTAATAGTGACAACACCTCTCAGGGTTAGGTATAATTAGCCTCCATATAACAGATGAGAAAACAGGCTCTGAAAAGGCAGAAAAAGAAACAAGGTAATACAGCTTGTATGTGGTCAAACTGGAACTTAAATCCAGGTTGTTTAACTCCAAAATCCATGTTCTTTCTACTATATTATACTGCTTCTCATTAATTCACGATGAACCATCTCACAAGCCTAGCCAGGAGCTTGGGAACTACTCTGTCATAATTCAAGGATAAATGTTTTTTTAAAACCAAGTACCACAAATAACCTGTATTGATATTACACATACAATTATATACATCATATTCAGATTCATGAAGAAATTATACATGTCTTTTTTGTGAAAATAATTGTCAAAATGACTCTAGAATTATTGGGAGCTAATTTAGGAGGATAATCTTTCTCTCAGATATAGGTAGTCATGCTCTCCTATATCTTCACTCAACATGATGAACTGTTTTTTCTTCTAGGAAAATGTTGCTGCTACATTATTGTCTTTGTTAGCTTTACTTAATTGTGATACTAAATTCCCACAAATATTATTATTAATGCACTTTTAAAATACAGTAAAACAAACAAACAATCCACACAAGAGAAACTACACAAAGTACACAGCCATGTTGGGAATGAATTTAATAAGAAAATGTAGATTAAAACAAAAACCAAAATGAGGTGCTCCTTTTCAGTTTGGGAAACTTCTACATTTTGTAGGAACTAAATTCCATGAGAAGTCTGCCTATGTTATAGAAAAACAGAGGTAAACTCATATATTTAATCTATTCCTCCTTTGCATTCTTATGAAAGTGTATGCAGGCCTCTGCTGAAGCATTTACCACATTCTCTTTCCCGTATCCACCCTGCTAGATCATGAGTTCCTCCTAGGAAATGCCCATATTTTATTCCTTTCAGTGTGCACTGTTCCTGCCACAATGCCTACCTCATTGAGAGTTCAATAAACACATGTTGAATATAGGCACCATTTATACACATTATTCAGCTAACAAAAAATAAAAGATAGAATTTTTAGATTGCTGTGAATGGAAACAATCATACCCATTAGCTATTGGCATCATTATATAGTGGTACAATATTTTTAGGGCCCAATCTGTATCAAAAGCTTTAAAATGTTATTAGCCTCAAACCCAGTAAACTCACCTCTGCAGATTTATCCTAAGTAAATAAATAAAAAGAATATACCGGTAATGGATATATGCACAAACACATTTGAAATAGTGCAATAGAGTGAAAAAGGGAGGGACCATTAAAGGAGGAGGTTGCCCAGGGCAGCAGAAAAGAAGCAGGCAAGGCACGCCATGGATCTCCCTTCTCCCTTCTGTTCCCATGGAAGCTGGGGGAGGCGGGGACTGATGGAACTAGGTATAATTAGCACTAATGACTGCAATTGACAAGAATGGAAGCGCTATAGGCTGGCTGATGTGGGTAGTTAGCTAGTGTTAATGTGCCAAGATTGACAGGAAGAGACCCTCCTATAAATTACAGTAAGGGATATAAACACAGAAGAAGGGTGAAAAGGAACATTTAAGTTAGGAAGTTTTTTGTTGGTTTTTGTTGTTGTTGTTGTTGTTTGTTTGTTTGTTTTTTATAGAAAGGCCAGCAGAGAGAGGCCACAAAGGTTTTTATGTAGGGAGAGCTCTTGATTGGCACATCTTGGCCACAGAGGTTTTGTACAAATCTCTTGATCTAGTGCTTAGGCCACAGAGGTTTTTCAGAGAGCTCTTGATCGGTGGAAAACAGATGGGTAGTCCATCAAGCACAACAGAGGCTTGGTGCTTGGCCCTGGGAGCATATCCAGAGAAGAAAGGCAGACAGCTGGCAGGCAGCAAGGGGGAGCACACACTCAACACTAGAATTTTTGGGCTGTCAGACAAGAGACAATCCCTCTGTTTGCTTCTGTGGAGGTTGGAGGTCCAACTAAAGGACTGAGCACCAGCTGCCTGTGCTTCCTAGAGGACAGTGAACAGAGGAAGTGCACACATGGCCTTCTCCTTTCCATTTGGGCCTTTTTGGACTTTGCTTTCTGCTGTCTCCGGGATCTGCATGGAGGATTATTCTGTAGCCACCTGTTTTCTCCAAAAGATGGCATTGTTAAAAGGGAGAAGGGCTCCCGGTGTAGCCTAGGGCAGGTCTTGGGGTAATAGCAGTGTTATTTCTCATTGCATGTTTTACGTAGCTCTGAAATAAAGACTCCTTTTCTTTCTTTCACCCAACCTCCACCTTCTCGGGTCATGGGTGCCCTTATAATAAATGCTTATTCTATGACCCAACTCCTATGTGAGTGTATTGGTTGAACAGTGCAGAATCCCTCCAGTAACAGTAGTATAATGGGAAGAATATTGAAATGACTTTAAAAGTCCAACAATAGGGGAATTATTAAGAAAATTATAATATATATTAGTTTTGTGGAGTAGTAGCCAGCCATTGAAAATTAAAGACAAGAAATTGTTTAACAACAGGCAGAAGTATTTATGAGACACTGGAAGGTTTCAAAAAAAAGAACATGGCATTGTATATTTACCATGATTATAACTAAGTTATATAAGTATATAAATAAAATTTAGGGGAAGCTGAGATGGCTCAGTGGGTTAAGCACTCACTTTGCAGCCCTAGGGACCAAGGATTGAATCCTGGCCTTAGCCTGTGTGAACCCATATGGTGAACTGAGGTGCGCTTCCCATGCAGGAGGCCCCCAGTTTGTTTTTTTGCCCCCCAGCTTGGCCCCTGGCTTGAGAGGGCATGACTTCCATGCAGGAGGCCCCCAGCCCAGCTCCTGCCCTGTGCGGCCCCCACCCACGTGTGTGGAATGAAACCATGTTGAAAACTGATGACATACAACTATGGAGACGGCTCTGGGCCCTCCCCTTCTCTCTGTCTCTGTCTTTCTCTGTCTCTGTCTCTCTCTGTCTCTGTGAAAAACAATAAAATAAATCTTTAAAAAATTTAGAAAGGAATGAAGGGAAATGGTTATATTTAGTTGATAGAGGTTGAAAACATTTTCTTTCAAAATTTCCTTTAATGTAAAGTTAACATTATTTTAACACATTTTTGAAAGCTAAATTATAAGTGGACCTTATCTGGAAAATATGTTATGGCACTGAGGTTCACTTGCAAGTCAGATGTCTGGTACACCAAAATAATATATATTACATTTGTGGGGAGTCGTAGATTATTTAAAGATATCCTCCTGGGGTTAATCAAAATATAACTCAAACACCAAGTTTCCAATTGAAAGGCAATATAAAGCTAGACTGATGCAACACAATAGAACGCTCCCCCCCCCCGCCCCCGCCACCTCTGGAATGCTAGTGGGAATTAAGAAAAAACAGATTTAATTAAAGAAAGATGAAAAAGGTAGAAAGATTTTTTTAAGATTCTGAAGGGTCTTCGGACATTTTCAATGACTTCAGCAGTTTAAAGCACTAGTCATTTGTACAGTTTCATATAACTTAAGTTCTGCTTGATTTAAGTGCATCACATCATTATTCTTGTGCATTTCAGAGGTGATAAGGTCATATTTTCTTTTTTGACACACAAATGAGATGAGTATAGAGGGAGAGAGGAAAAATTTTTCCTGAGGTAAACTCAGAGTTGATAAAGAAACAACTATTATAGAAAAGGTAGAAGCAGATGTACCAAAGTATTTTAGAAAGGGACTGAAATGTAATTGTATAGACAAGACAAAGTCATGCTTATTTCTGAAGACCTAGCAGAATAAGTATCTTGACTAATGTTCCTGCCTTAAAAAAAATAAAAGTAAAAATGTTGAAAGCAATATTTCAAATATTTTAAAAGCATCAAGGAACTTAAAAAAAAAGTTAGTAGTTATCAGGTCAAAATGGAAGTGAAGACTAGAACTCAGAGAGGTAAGCTGAGCACAGTCAATGGTTTAGTGGTTATCTGAAGGTAAAGGGGAAGATGGGTGGGATAGAGGTGGGGAGAGTAGGGAGGGAGCATCAAATATGTGGTGATGGAAAGAGAGCTGATTCTGGGTGGTGAACACATAATGAAATACATAGAGGATGTAATGTAGAGTTGTACACCTATAAACTATAATTGTTACCAACCAATGTCACTTCTATAAACTTAACAATTAAAAATATAGTACTTATTGTGATGCTTAGGTGATGTTATGTGGACTTGTACATCCAGAAACTATGTAATTGTTACCAATCAATGTCACCACAATAAATTTAACAATAAATAAATAAATATATATATATATATAGTACTTATAAACTAAGGATATTTATTGGACAGGCAGACTCTCCATTTGAATGTTCATAGCCTACTGAGGTGTTGGAGACAGAAGTTTAACCTCAGAGCTGTACAAGGTAAATAGTCTAATACTGATTATACAATTCTAAGGCCTTGTGGGGAGAAAAGAACAACGTAGGGCTTAAAAAATATAGCAAAGACTATCTATATTAGGAGAAGAATAAATGAGGTTAATTCTATGAGGATGGTCAAGAAATTTGTGTAATGATGGGGAAGAAGGGTTAAAGAAAAAACTCTTATTTTTCCTTTTCGATATATTCACCCTTAATCTTAATACACTTTTCAGATATTTCAATAAGTTTATTTATACCCTCAAAATAATGCTTTGTTTTTGCCCTAAAATGGCAGCTTTAACCTCTTCATCATCTGTAAATTTCTGCCTTCAAAACTGTTTTTCAATATTTGGGAACAAATAATTATCATACAGAGCCAGGTCTGGACTTTATGGATAGTGATTTAATGTTTGGAAGTCACAGTCATTAAAAGTAGCCAATGCAACATTGTTCTTATGCATGGGTGCATTGTTGTGCAAAGGCAGCACCCCTTTAGTTCATTTTTCTCTGCTTTTCTCCTTCACAGATTCTTTTAACTGTTTCAGCAGACTAGAATAGTACTCTCCAGTTACTATGAAACCGTATACTTGTAATCAATCAGCAGGATACCCTCTGTATCACCCCACCCCCCCAAAAAAGCAGTAGCCATGATTATTCCAGCCAATTGTGACACATTGAACTTCTTTGGGAGTGGCATACCCTTTTCATGCCACTGCAAGGACGTCTGCTTTGACTCAGGCTCATTATGATAAACCCACATTTTATTGCCAACAACAATGTGGTTAAAAGCTTCATCTTTGTTGTATCTGAAGGGGTCCAAAAACTGTTGTGAACACTGAATGTGCTGTTGTTTTTGAAGCATGTTGAGCATTCTCGGCACCCATCTTGCGCTGACTTTTGACATCCTTAGATGTTCATGGAAAATATTCAAAATGGCTGTAGGTGATACTCCAATCATAACTGCAAGCTGCTTTTTATTCCATCTGTCATCTTCCGCCACAAGTTTTCAACTTTTTTGACAATGTCTGAGGAAGTAGCCTCAACAGGGCATCTCAGACAGAGGTGTCTTTCAATTGACTCTCTGCCTTGCTTGAAAAGGCTATGCCACTTGTAAACTATGGATTTCCCAGGACATCAGTCCACACAAACTGCTAACATCTCTTCCAAAACAGTTTCAAGTGTTTTCCCTTGTTTTGTGAGGAACTTAATGATGGTGCAAAATCCAATTTTATTCTTACTTGGAGTTTTCTTCATGTTTGACATGCTTCTTCAGCAATATATGAAAGAACATGGATGCAGATAGGCTGAAATTTGGCACATGTACTAATAATAAGTCATACAGTCAAACTGTATGCACCAGTACTCCTGCCTCTCTGATAACCCCTGCTCATTCCACAAATTTCTTGACCACCTCTCATATAAGGTTGAATTATTGCCAAGATAATAAGAAGCTGATCAAAATATTCTTGATATATTAAATATGCTGATTGCCATTTTAAAGATAACCATTAGAATCGGAGAAATAGAGTCTGTATTTTCCAAATTAGTAGAGGAAAAAATGGAATGATAAGACATATTAAGTCCATTTAAAAATATGAAGTACAAATTGAAACAGGAGACCCAAGACAATTTGAAAGCACAAAATATTATGGTAGACAAATCCAACAAATCATCAATTATATCAAATGTAAGTGGGCTTAAGGCTCTAGGTAATAAGACAAATGTTCTGACTAGATTAGTAAAGGGATCAAATAATGATTTGTTCATGAGATATATCCAGAAGATAAAGGTACAGAAAGATTGAGAATAAAATATGGAAAGAAGATATTCCATGAACATGGTAAGGAAAAGGAATATAGTATAGCTAGTTTAATATCTGTTAAAATAAATTTTGAGTCAAAAGTATTTCTAAAGATGACGAGGGTCATTTTCTAATGACAATAAGCTTAATTCACAAGAATAACATGAAAATTATAAACTTGCATTTCCTAATGTTATAGGCTCAAAAATATAAGTGACATATAAGAAGAAATATAAAACCCATGGTAATGGAAAATTTTATGCACACCTCTTTCAGTAAGCTTTAGAATAAGCAGGGGAGAAAAAGGAGTATAAAAGTGATAAATTGTAAGAGGATGGCTGGACTTATCATGGTGATCACTTTTTTAGGTGTATAAATGTTGAATAACTATGGTGGACACCTGGAACTAATAAAATATTATATGTTAGCTATATTTTTAATAAAAATTATTTAAAAAGATTTAAATAATACTTTTAATAAATTGTCCCGTAGGACAGAGATCTTTAAACCCCCAAACTGAACCAAGCATACAAGGAATATTTTTATAAAATTAAAGCTTCAACAAATTTTCAATCTTCAAAAGTACATAATTTACTTTACCATACAGCAACACAGTAAAGCTAGAAATCAGTAACCAAAAGGTAAGTGGAAAATACATTTGTAAATTTGGCAACATTTTTTTTAATTTATTTTTATTTTTTATTTTGAACTGAACTGGGGGCCTCACCGCATTCGGGAAGCACACCCCAGTTCAGCATGTGGGTCCGCCTGGGCCAGAGCCGGGATTCGATCCTCAGTCCTCAGGGCTTCAAAGCGAGCACTTAACCTGCTGAGCCATCCCGGCTTTCCCTAGCAACATTTTTAAATGGTTTAAATTTAAATGCAAATTAGAAATTAATATGAACTGAAGGATAATGAAAACCACACTGAGAGACCACTACATACTCATGAGATTGGCAAGAAGTAGTCTGACAATACTAAACACTGATGCATCTGTGGAGCAATGGGAACACTCCTACACTGCTGATTAAAATGCTCAACAACATAAAAAGAAAGCAGTTTCATACATAATCATATGCATACTTTATAATCCAGTGATTCTTCCCACACGTATACATCCTAAAGACTTGCACGTGTGCCCCAAGAAATGTACACAAATAAGTTCATAGTACTATTGTTTGTAATAGCTCAAAACTGGAAGAAGCCCAAATGTTGATAATGATAACAAAGACAATAATGCTGATGCTAATAATAATGTTAATGAATGTACTGTAGTATATTTATAATACAACGCTGCACAGAAATTAAAGTGATTGGACTACTATCATATGCAACAAAATGTATCAATCTCATGAATATAAAGAGTAAACTATGCCATTTATAAAAGCAAACTGTATGATTCCATTTATAGAACATTTTTAAAAAGCAGGCAGACTAAACTTGAGAGATACATACCCAAATGGTACTATTGGAAAGAATAACAAGAAATCATTAACATGAAGTCGGTATTGTGGCTCCCTCTGTGAGGAAGGTTGAGAAAGAGGAATGTGACTGAGGAAGAAGCAGTGGGCTTCCAAGATGTTGGCACTGTTCTATTTTTAAGTGGTTGAAAGTCGCATAGGTGTTGTCCCTACTATTGTTGTTCAAAATATACCTGTTTTACACACATTTCTGTATGTGTGATGTACTTCACAAAAAATTAATAAAAGTAAGTAGACTAATTTTCAAAAATAGGCAAAAGAGTTCACTTTCTGTTTAACTTCCTTTTTCATTTATTTATTGAGGATTTAGTAAACAAATATTGAGTTCCTACTGTAACAGGGTGAAGAAGGGAGGGGCTGTAGAAAGAGCAATCTGCCCAGGGCAGCCATTAAAACAAGCAGGCAGGGCACCTTACAGATTTCTGTCCTGTCTGGACAGAAGCTGCAGGGGCTGATGAGCATAGGCATAATTGGTGCTAATTGACTGCAATTCACTGCAATTGACAAGAACATAGCCTGCAGGCTGGCAGATGTGGGTAATTGGCGGCAATGGGTTGTAATTGACAGGAGAAGAGGAGCCCTCCTGCTCCCTTTCAGACAATAAATTTCATAGAAGAAAACATTGGTACTAAACTTACAGATCTTAAGTTCAGGGAGAACTTCATGAACCTGGCAAGGGAAGGAAAAGCAAAAATAAATGAATGGGACTTTAACAAACTAAAAAGCTTTCATACTGCAAAGTAAACCATCAACAAAGCAAAGAGGAAACCAACCAATTGGGAGGAAATATTTGCAAATAATGCCTCTGATAAATGGCTAATATAAAAAATGTATAAAGAACTTGTACAACTCAACAACATCAAGAACAACAACAAAAAACCCCACAAGCAATTCAATTATAAAATGGGCAGAAGACGTAAACAGACACTTCTCTCATGAAGACATGCAAACAGCCAACAGATATATGAAAAAATGTTCAACATCACTAAGCAAGTAGGGAGATGCAAATAAAAATCACAATCAGATACCATCTTACACCTGTTAGAATGGCTATAATCAACAAGACAAGAAATAACAAATGCTAGAGAGGCTGTGGACAAAAAGTAACCCTTATACACTGCTGGTGGGAATTTGAACTTAATCTGTTCCGTTCAAGTTCCAAAACGTCCAAGTTCCAAAACAAGAGTGGGCATTCAGATAAAGCTACAGAGCCATACAGTCGATACGTCTCATGAAAACAATGTGTTGATGTTTAAATTCCAAAGCAGCATTCAGATTCCAAGGCAAATTTTGCTTGATTTTTTTTGTTCGGATTCCAAGTTGTTTGAGTTTGGGGGCATTCGAATTCCAAAGTATCACTTTTAAATTGGTACAACCACTATGGAAGGCAATATGGAGATTCCTCAAAAAATTAGGAATGGAATTGCCATATGACCCAGCAGTTCTTCTGGGTATCTACCCAAAAAACTTGAAAACCTTAATTCACAAAGATATATGTACCCCAATGTTCATCACAGCAGTATTCACGGTGGCCAAGTCATGGAAACAACCAACGTGTCCTTTGATAGATGACTGGATAAAGAAGTTGTGGTACATTTACACAATGAAATACTACCCAGCGATAAGAAATACAGTCATTTGTGACAACATTGATGGACCTTGAAACCATCTTATTAAGCAAAATAAGTCAGACTGGAAGAATCAAGAAACATATGACCTCACTTATAGGTGGATTATAAAACTGAAAGTGAAAAAGAAACAAAAAGTTATGGACACAGTCAATAGTTTGGTGATTACCTGAGGGTAAGGGGGAGGTGGGTGAAAGAGTGGAGGGAGGAGTTGGGAGGGGGCACCAGATATATGGTGATGGAGGGAGGGAGAGCTGATTCTGGGTGGTGAGCACGTAATATAACATATACACAATGCAATGTAGAGTTGTATACCTGGAAACTATGTAATTGTTACCAACCAATGTAACCCCAATACATTTAACACTAGTAAAAAATAAAATAAAATAAAATAAAATAAAATAAAATAAAATGTACCAAGTAACAGAAGAAAAATAAGAACAAAAGCAGGGTGGAAAGGAGAGCACTTGGCTCACAAAGGTTTGGTTTGCGGGAAGCTCTTGATCCACAGGGAGCAGCCTGTTCATCTGCTAGGTGCAGCAGCAGCTCTGGTGCCCGAACCTGGTAGTGTAGACGTAGAAGAAAGGTGGAGGAATGGGAGCTGCAGAGGTCACAGGTCCACCTGGAGGACTGAGCACCAGCTGCCTGTGCTTCCCAGAGGACGGTAAATGGAGGAGGGCAGAGATGGCTCTCTTCTTTCCGCTTGGGCTTTTTTAGACTTCACTTTCCACTACCTCAGAGATCTGCGTGGAGCGTCATTCTGTAGCCATCTGTGTTCTCCAATGGACAGTATTGTTAAAAAGGAGAAGGGCTCCAGGAATAGTCTAGGACAGGTCCGGGGGTAGCAGCAGGGTTATTTTCCCTAGCATGTTTAAAAATGATGTGACTTTGAAATAAAGACCCCTTTCCTTTATTCCACCCAACCTCCACATTCTCAGATCACTTTTTCCCTGATAATAAACTCTTATTCTATGACCCAACTCCTGTGTCAGCCTATTGGCTGAACAACTCAGTCAGAGTGAGCCCAAATTCAGTTTCCATTAGTAGTACTTCCATGTCCCAGGTGTTGTTCTAGAGAAGATGCTTGGAATTACAGCAACAAAGAAGACAAAATCACAGTCTCCAATCTTTTGTTGCAAATAATAAAAACTAACTCAGATTTCCTCATATACCTGAAATGTATAGAGGCAGATTTCACCTCAAATGAGGTTTGATCTACCAACTCAATGTCACCTTTCTGTCCCTTTTCCATCCTATCCTCTACACTCCCAGCTGTATCTTCAGGTTTCACACAATGCCCCCAGCAGCATCAAATGTTCTTCTCCTGGTCATAAATAGCTATATCACCCACAAACCCCATGGAAAAGAGAGACTATGTCCTGGTATACACAGCAAATGTCCCAAGCACCAGCTTAAGCCTGGATTATATTCTCAGCTCTAAAGCAATCAGTAGAATTTCAGACAAAGAGTAAATTATGCTAATTGGCTTAGAGTAGGCAATGGAGTCAACATATTAACTCCAAGCACAAGGCTGAAAATTGTATTTGGGGTGTTTCCCAAATCATGAATCAGAGACCATTGCCAGGAGAAAGGAGAATAAAAGTTAGAAAGGCCAATATAATAATTCTTTACAGCCCATGCTGTCATGGAGTGTACATTGTTGTCAGGGATGGGGAATCAGAGAATAAATAAGTAAATCAGTAAATATATAAACAAATAGTTAGAAATAGTGACAGTGCTATGACAATAATGTAAACTCCAAGAAAACAAGGATTTGTATCTGCTTTGCTCGCCTCCTAGTCCTGTGCCTAACACATAAGCCAGAAACAAATGATTGTTGAGTGAAATTGAATTTAATAATAAACAGGGTAAAATAATAGTCATTGTTCTGTATCACACACTCTTTACACACAACCACTTCTCTCCACAGGTTTCTTATCAGTCACATGCCTTCACTTCTGCTGTTCTTTCTACCTGGGACATCTTCCATTGTCCCAATGGTCATCCAGGTCCTATACATTTTTCCAAACTTTGCTGTAATTCCATCTTCTTCAAGAGAATTCCATGACTTTTCTGCTGCGCTTTAATTTCTCTTTTTCCTGATCATCCCCTGCCTCCACCATGACATTTATCAACAATGTATATTTTAACCCTGAGTTTTATTACATTTGGTAATTCACCATACACTGTTTTGTAATGTTAATGGAAACTACTTTTTTTTATATATGTTTTTAAATTCCAAACAGAACATGACTTACCTTTGGAAATGCATTGGGCCGTTTCCTAGCCTAGCCATTTATTAGCTACATATGAACTTGAATAAATGATTCAGCCACTGTGAGAGTCATTTTCCTAGTCTATAATATGGGGGTAGTACCTCTCTTGTAAGGCTGCTTTCAGCACTGCTAATGTATGCCAGTACCATTTGTTAAGTTCTTGATAAACAACAGTGATGACAACGATGGTGGCTATAATGTTGATGATGTTAATTAATGATTATAGTGATGACAATGAATTATTTCCTTCTTTATCTACCCCTCCCTTCAGCACTCAGCCCAGATAGGGGTACATAATAAGAACCTAATGACAAATTTCTGAATTACCAAATCCCAACTCCTAGAAAGCTGCAAACTTGACTCCTTTTGCTTGTTTGCCACTGGTGTGGAAGCACATCTGCTAGCCCTCTTTGACTTAATTGTCAACAGGAGGGAAGTCTGAAGCCCAATCAGCTAAGAGACCATAACACTGAAGTGGAGAAGCCTGGACAGAAAAGAGTATTAGGAGTATTCATAGCCAGTGCCCAGACACAGCTATCAGTTACAGCCATGGCACTAAACTGAACTAACAAGCACCTAGCATCAGTGTGGGCTGAGTAGCTGAAGAGATACTCAATAGTTTCCTAGTTGACTCAAATAATAATCTGTGTGTGCCTGGGTGCTGGCTCAGCTGCCCCAGGGTGTGGAGGTGATGCTTTAATACTAATTCTTGTTCATAACACGGGTCATAAATAAACAGATAAATTCATCAGCCATGCACAGAATGGCATCAATTAAAGCAGTCACGATTCCATGAAGTGGTATTAATAAAAGAAATGAGGACTCTGTCTCTGGGTAAAATAACTCTGGACATTTTGGGGAGAAAAGTCCTGCCTGAATAATTACTGTTTTCTCTTTGTGTTTGTAGCCCATGAATGATCAATTGGATTACCCATGTGCATAATGTCCCCAAATGTAGAGTAAAATCAACCGTGTTTCCTCTAATCCCAGCTCTTCTACTAGCTGGTTTGTTGGGATTAGAACACACCTGCTATCTTCTCAGCTACAAACTTCTATGTTTGAGAATTCATACCCAACATCTTATCCACATCTACCTCATCTACCACCACTTCTCTCCACAGAGCAAGATGTAAGGCTGGGGAAGGTCACTACCAAGCAATCACATTGAGTGAGTAAAGCCTAAGGTCTTGATAAAGACATAACACTACTAGGAAAAGAATTCTTTTTATTTCTTAAATTTATTTTATTTTATTATTGTTTTTGACACAGAGAGAGAGAAAGAGAGAGAGAGAGAGAGATACAGAGACAGAGAGAGAACTAAACTAGGGGCACTTCCCAGTTCAGCACATGGGTCTGCACGGGCCGGGGCCGGGATTTGATCCTGGGTCCCCGGTGCTGCAAAGTGAGCGCTTAACCCACTGAGCCATCCCGGCTTCCCCAGAAAAGAATTCTTGAACGTGTTCCAGGTGTGCTCATTCTAGTAGTTAAGATCATGAGCTATGAAATGAGATTGACCTCATCTTAAATTTTGCCATTTATTACTATGTACCTTTCAGAAAACACTTCACTTCTCTGGGGGAAAATTCTAGGACCTACCTTATAGAGAAGTTATGAGAATCAAATAAGATAGTGCATGCATGGTGTTTGTGATGATGCCTAGCACAAATTAAGTATTTAATAAATGTTATATCTTATTATATTTATTGGCAGGGGAGTGCTGATATTGAGAGCAATGGCTTTGTCCACAGAGCCAGATGTACAGATGTTATCATCTGGATTAGCTTGTAGCTGTTCAATCACCCTGGCTTTCCAGGAGAATTGGACCATAGTTTCATAGACCATAAGTGAGTTATGATATAAATATTTTCTTTTTTAATTGTTAAGTTTTTTGGGGTTGACATTGGTTGGCAAAAATTACATAGTTTCCAGGTGTACAATTCTACAATACATTGTCTATGCATTGCATTATGTGCTCACCACCCAGAGTCAGCTCTTTCCATCACCATATATCTGATGTCCCCTCTCTACTCCCCCCATCCACTTTCCCACCTATCTTTCCTTATACCCTGAGGTAACCACTAAACTATTGACTGTGTCCATGAGTTTTTTGTTTCTTTGTTACTTCCAGTTATATATTCCACCTATAAGTGAGGTCAGTGTTTCTTGATTCTTTCACTCTGACTCATTTTGCTTAATAAGATGGTTTCAAGGTCCATCCATGTTGTCACAAATGGCTTTATTTCATCTTTTCTTATTGGTGAGTAGTATTCCATTGTGTAAATGTACCACAACTTTTTATCCAGTCATCTATCAAAGGACACTTTGGTTGTTTCCACGACTTGGCCAACGTGAACAGTGCTGCGATCAACACTGGGGTACATATGTCTTTGCGGATTAAGGTTTTCAGGTTTTTTGAATAGATACCCAGGAAAGGGCTAGATGGGTCATATGGCAATACCACTTCTAGTTTTTTGAGAAATCCCCATACTGCCTTCCATAATGGTTGTACCAATTTACATTCCCACCAGCAGTGTATGAGGGTTCCTTTTTCTCCACAGCTTCTCCAGCACTTGTTATTCCTTGTCTTGTTGATTATAGCCATTCTAACAGGTGTGAGGTGCTATCTCATTGTGGTCTTGATTTGCACCTCCCTAATTGCTAGTGATGTTGAGCCTCTTTTCATATGTGTGTTGGCATTTGTATGTCATCATGGAAGAAGTCTCTGTTTAGGTCTTCTGCCCATTTTTTAATTGGATTGTTTTTGAGTTTTTTTTTAAGATTTATTTTTATTGTTTTATTACAGAGAGAAACAGAGGGAGAGAGAGATACAGAGACAGAGAGAAGGGGGAGCAGTTTCCATAGTTGCACATCATTTATTTTTCCACATAGGTTCATTCTACAGGTGGGTGCAGGGCTGCATAGGGCAGGAACTGGGCCAGGGTCTCACCCTGGTGACAACCGAACTGGAGGCACTCCCCAGTTCAGCATATGGGTCCGCACAGGCCTGGGCTGGGATTCGATCCTCGGTCCCCAGAGCTGCAAAGCGAGCGCTTAACCCACTGAGCCATCCCGGCTTCCCCAGATTGTTGTTTTTTTTTTTGTTGTTGTTGTTGTTGAGTTGTATGAGTTCTTTATACATTTTAGATATTAGTTCCTAATCAGGAGCATTGTTTGCAAATATTTTCTCTCATTTTGTTGGTTTCCTTTTTACTTTGTTGACAGTTTCCTTTGCTGTGCAGGTTTTTAGTTTGATATGATCTCATTCATTTATTTTTGTTTCTACTTACCTTGTCTTTGGGGTCGAGTTAATAAAGTCCTCTCTGAACCCAAGGTCTATAAGTTTAATACTGACATTCTTTTCTATGCACTCTATTGTATTGTGTCCTATGTGAAGGTCCTGAATCCATTTTGAGTTAATTTTGGTACATGGTGACAATTCCTAGTCCAGATTTATCCTTTTGCATGTTGTTTTCCAATTTTCCCAGCACCATTTACTGAAGAGGCTTTCTTTTCCTCATTGTATATTTTTTGCTCCTTTGTCAAAAATTATCTGTCCACAGATTTGTGGGTTTATTTTTGGGTTTTCTATTCTGTTTCATTGGTCAGTATGTCTGTTTTTCTGTCAATACCAAGCTGTTTTGATTATTGATGCTTTGTAGTATAGACTGAAGTAAGGGAGCATGATGCCTCCAGCCTTATTCATTTTTTGTAGGATTGCTTTGGTGAGTCAGGGTCCTTTCTGGTTCCATATGAATGATGTTTTTTTAACCTCTTTCTCAAAAGAATTTCTATGGGATATTGATGGGAATTGCATTAAATCTGTATATGGCTTTGGGAAATATGGCCATTTTAACTATGTTGGTTCTTTCAATCCATGAACATGGAATAACTTTCCTTTCTTCTTTTTTTGGATCTTCTTCAATTTCTTTTAATAGTGTCATAGTTTTTCATGTATAAGTCCTTAATGTTCTTTGTTGAGTTTATTCCTAAGTATTTTATTCTTTTTGTTTTGATCATAAGGAAATAAATATTTTTTACAAATCCTTAGTTGTCAGTGTCCAAAAGGTAGATTTGGTTCCTCCCAAGCCCAGAAGTTCATCTTGGCCAAATAGCTGACTAGGTGGATCAATACCCAGAGTATTTCAGGGTCATGATGGGTAAGCATCCCTGTCTGATAGCTCAGTGCTGTCTATGGTGAGTTTAATCACATGTACAGTAAGCCTCTGAGCCCAGCCCTCACCTCTTCCCCTGTTAATCAATGTATGAATCTGGATCTTTTGAGAGGCAGATCCCAAGATGGAATTATATGTGCAAGAATATTATTAAAGAAAATACCTGTGAGAGAAAATGGGCTGGGCACCAGAGAAGCTAGGAATTGCCTGAGACTGCAGTATAAATTTCATACCATGAAGCAGAGAAATATCAAACTTGGCAGAAGATTTCAGAGCACAGTAGCTGGAGCTCTTGGTCAATATATTGAACAAACTGGGAGCCTACTGCATGGAAGGTGAAAAACTTTGCCACTGAGCCATCCTGGTAGTTAACAGTTGCACCACAGTTTGGCATATGGGGTTTGCATGGTCCAGGGCCAGAAATCAAACCTGGGACCTTGAGATTGCAAGGCAGTGCTCAATCACTGAACTATTTCAGCATCCTACCTTCTGCTGTTCTGTTTGGGTGTTTTCTGTTATCTTGTCTTTGAAATCACTGATTCAATCCTCTGCTTCATCTAGTCTGCTGGTGATTCCTTCTAGTGCATTCATTTCAGTCATTGTATTCTTTATTTGTGCCTTTTTTAATGGTTTTTATGTCCCACTTTATGCTTGCTATCTCTTCTCTGAAGTTTTCTTTAAGTTCCTTGAGTCTCCTTATCACCATGGTTTTGAACTCTGTATCTAGTATGTTGCTTGCCTCTATCTCATTTAATTCTTTTTCTGGAGTTTTCTTATGTTCTTTCATTTGGTTTGTATTTATTTGTTCCCTCATTTTGAATGCCTATCTGTGTTTGTTTCTATGTATTAAGTAGATCTTCTATGTCTCCCAGTATTGCTCAGTAGCCTTATGCAGTAGGTGCCCTGTGGGCACCTGTGCTGGTCATCTGTGCTGGGTACTCCTATAGATTCTAGTTTGGTGCCAGTGCTGTGCCTGAAGCTACTCAGCAAAAGTTTCAAAGCACACAGAGGTCAGTGGCAGCCCACCTGAGGCCTGCAAACTTCGACAGTATTTCAAGAAAGACTGCAATGGGGGTGGGGCTGGCTGCTCACCAGAGAAAATGCCTCTAGCATTGAGGGAGTTGGGTGTGGCAGGGTCCCTCTTAGTGAGAGGATGGGTCAAGTGGAGCTGAGTAGACCAATCAGATTCAGATTTGGCCATGTGGAGGGAGTGCAACACAGAAGTGATGTCCCAACTGCATGGAAAGAG
>PVKE010027865.1:0-21308 GCA_004027555.1 Craseonycteris thonglongyai | reverse complement strand
AAAAAAAAAGAGGACATCATTCTTGAAAACATTTGTGCACCCACAATAGGGGCTTCTAAATACATAAAACAAATATTGACTGACATAAAAGCAGACATCAACAGTAACACAATCATAGGGGACTTTAAAACCACCCTGACACCAATGGATAGATCTTCCAGACAAAAAATCAACACAAATATAGTTGCTTTAAATGACACACTAGACCAGAGGGGTTTAATTGATATTTTTAGAGCATTACATCTCAAAGCAGCAGAATATACATTCTTTTCAAGTACACATGGAGTATATTCCAAGAAAGATTACATAATAGGCCACAAAAGAAACCTCAATAAATGGAAGAAAACTAAAATTATATCAAGGATCTTCTCTGACCACATCAGTATGAAGCAGGAAATAAACTACAAGGAAAAAACTGAAAAAACACACAGACACATGGAGGCTAAATAATATGCTATCAAACAATAAATGGGTCAACAATGAGATTAAAGAAGAAATAAAAAATACCTTGAGACAAATGAGAATAAAAACACAGCTTCGTAAAATCTATGAGACACAGCAAAAGCAATCCTGAGCGGAAGATGTATAGCAATGCAGGCCTACCTGAAGAAATAAGAAAAATCTAAAATAAACAGTTTAACTTTACACCCATGGAAACTGGAAAGAAACAGCAATCAAAGCCCAAAATGAGTATAAGAAATGGAATAATAAAAATCAGAAAGGAAATAAACAAAACTGAGACTAAGAAGACAGCACAAAAGAGCAATGAAAAAAAGAGCTAATCCATGGAAAATATAAACAAAATTGACAGGCATTTAACCAGATGTCTCAAGAAAAGAAAAAAAAAAAAGAGGACCCAAATAAGTAAAACCAGAAATGAAAGTGAAGTGACAACAAACCCCACAGAAATACAAGAAATTGTAAGTAAATATTATAAGAAACAATATGCCAACAAATTGGACAATCTGGAAGAAATGGATAGATTCTTAGAAACATACAATCTTTCAAAGCTAAAAGAAAAAGAAACAGAAAATTTAAACAAACCAAGTACTAACAATAAAATTGAAGCAGCAATCAACAGGCTCCCAACTAACCAAAGCCCTGAACCAGATGGCTTCACGGGTATATTTTACTGAACATTCAAAAAAGAATTAATACCTATTCTCTTTAAATGATTTCAAAAATTTCAAGAAGAGGTCAGGTTTCCAAACTCATTTCATAAGGCCACCATTACCCTGAATCCAAAACCAGATAAAGACACTACAAGAAAGAAAATTATAGGATAGTATTCCTGATGTATATAGATGCAAAAAATTCTAAATACTAACAAATAGAATTCAGCAATACATTTAGATAAACATACATCACAATAAGGTTGGAGTCATTCCTGGGACCCAAGGTTGTTTCAATATACATAAATCAATCAGTGTGATACATCACATAAACAAAATAAAAAATAAAAATCATATGGCCTTCTCAGTACATGTAGAAAAAGTGTTTGACAAATTTTAACAGCCAACTATGATAAAAGCTCTCAGTAAAGTGAGAATAGATGGAAGGTATCTCAATATCATAAAGGCTATATACAATAAAGCCACAGCTAACATCATATTCAATGGGAATAAACTAAAAACATTTCCCTCAAGATCAGGAGTAAGACAAGGATGCCCATTGTAACCACTCTTACTCAACATAGTGCTAGAAGTATAGCCATACCAATCAGACAACAAAAACAAATAAAAGGTATCCAAAGAGAAAAAGGAGAAGTAAAATTATCATTATTTGCAGATGAAATGATACTATATATACAGAAGCCCAAAGATTCAACACCAAAATTATTAGAACTGATAAAGAAATTTACCAAAGCAGTAGAATACAAAATTAATATGCAGAACTCAGTTGCATTCTTACACACCAATAAAAAACTAACAGAAAGAGAAATTAAGAAAACAATTCCATTTACAATTATATATCTCCAAGGAAGTAAAAGGCCTATACTCAGAAAATTATAAGACACTGGAGAGAAAAATCAAGGAAGATACAAATAAATAGAAATACATACAATGCTCAAGGATAGGAAAAATTAATATAGTTAAAATGGTCATATTACCCAAAGCAATCTATAGATTCAATGCAATTTCTATTACATACCAATGACATTTTTCACAGAACTAGAACAAATAGTTCTGTAATTTATATGAAAACATAAATACCTATAATAGCTACATCAACTCCAAAATAAAAAGAACAAAGTTAGAGAAATCATGCTACCAGATATTAAACTATACTACAAGGTCACAGTTATCAAAACAGCATGGTATTGATACAAAAACAAACTCATAGATTAATGCAATGGAATTGAGAGTCCAGAAATAAACCCAGGTTCATATGGCCAATTAATCTATGACAAAGGAAGCAATAATTTCCAGTGGGGTAGAAACTGTCTATTCAACAAGTGGTGCTGAAAAAAATGAACAGATAATTGCAAGAAAATAAAATTTGACCACCTTTTTACACTACATAAAAATTAAACTCAATATGGATTAAAGACTTGAAACCATAAAATTCCTAGAAGAAAATATAGAAAATAACTTCATAGACATAACCCTTAGCCATACCTTTAATAATACAACTCCTTGGGAAAGGGATCAAAAGAAAAACAACAGGGACAACAAAAAGGGACTACATGAAACTAAACCTTTTTTTTTACAGCAAAAGAAATATCAACAAAATGAAAAGACACCCCACAAAATGGGAGAAGACATTTACCAATGAGACATCCAATTTAGTTAATATCCAAAATTTATAAGAAGCTAATACAACTCAACACCAAAAAATAATCCAATTAAAAAATGGGCAGAATACTTAAGTAGATATTTCTCTGAAGAGGACATACAGATGGCCCACAGACACATGAAACGATACTCCCCACTAATCATCAGAGAAATGCAAATTAAAACCACAATGAGATATCACCTCACTCCTGACTAAATGGCTATCATCAATAAATTGACAAACAAGTGTTGGTGAGGATGTGGAGGAAAGGGAACCCTGCTACACTCTTGGTCAGGTTGTAAATTGATCCAGCCACTATGGAAAATAGTATGAAAGTTCCTCAAAAAATTAAAAATGAAATTACCTTTTGATCCAGCAATTCAAATCCTAGGTATTTATCCAAAACAAAACAAACAACAAAACAAAACTAAACTAAACTAAACTAAACTAAACACAAAACAAAACAACAAAACAAACAAAACCCATAACACCAATTCAAAGTAGAATATGCACCCCTATGTTAATTGTAGCATTATTCACAATAGCCAAGATATGTAAATAACCTATATGCCCATCAATAAATAATTGAATAAAGAAACTGTGGTACATTTACACAATGGAATATTATGTGGCCATAAAGAGTTAAATCATACCTTTTGCAACAACATGGATTGAACTGGAAGATGTTACATTATGCTAAATGAAATAAGTTATACTGAGAAAGACAAATACTATATAACCTCACTTATGTGTGGAATCTAAAGAACAAAATAAATGAACAATCAAAATAGAAAAAAATAAAAAGGATTCATGAACACAGACAATAGTTCAGTGGTTATCAGTGGAAAAGGGGGAAAAGGTGAGGAGGAGGAGGGAGGGTGATTTAAATATATGGTGATGGAAAAAAACTGACTCTGGGTGGTGAGCTCATGATGTAACACATAAACAATGTGTTATAGAATTGTATGTTCTTGCCTTCTTTGTCATAGAATTAATACTAATATAGGCATGGATTTATACCTGGCCTGTCTATTCTGTTCCATTGATATATGTGTCTGTTTTTATACCAATAATTTGATATCAGGTAGCTTGATGCCTCCAACATTGTTCATTTTTCTCAGGATAGCCATGATTATTTGGGGTCTTTTATGGTTCCGTATACATTTTAGAATTATAGTTCTAGGTCTGTGAAAAATGCCTTTGGTGTTTTGATATGGATTGTATTGAATTTATAGATTGTGTTGGGTAGTATGAACATTTTAACTATATTAATATTTGTAGTCCATGAACACAGTATACTTGTATACTTCCATTTATTTGTATCATCTTAAATTTTGTTTTTCAATGTTATAATTTTCTGATAAGTTATTTCTTCCTTGTTAAATTTATTTCTAGGTTTTTGTTTGTTTTTTATAATGTAATTGCAAATGAAATTGTTTTCTTAATTTTTCTCTCTGATGATTTGTTATAGGTGTATAAAAATGCAACCAATTTCTGAATATTATTTTGGTATCTGCAATTTTACTAAATTCATTTATCAGGTCCTTGAGATAGGCCGGTAGTGATATAAATTTCTCTCTTATTACTGCTTTTGCTATATTTTGGTAATTTTGGTAATTTGTGTTTTCATTGTCATTTGTTTCTACCGGTATGTACTTTTAATCTATTATTTTATTTCTTCTTTGATCCAGTCATTTTTTAGCACATAATACGATGCATGAATGATGTGAGGTGGACTTGTACATCTGTAAACTGTCTAATTGTTACCAACCAATGTAACCTCATCAAATTTAACAATAAATTAAAAAAAAAAACAAAAAAAAAACAAAACAGTCATTTT
This sequence comes from Craseonycteris thonglongyai, assembly GCA_004027555.1. NCBI lineage: Eukaryota > Metazoa > Chordata > Mammalia > Chiroptera > Craseonycteridae > Craseonycteris > Craseonycteris thonglongyai. The sequence continues at coordinate 16,693 of PVKE010027865.1, read as the reverse complement.
TTAATAATGTTGTTTAATCTCCATGTATATGTGTGTTTTCCTGCTTTCTTCTTGTTTCAAAGCTTTGTGGCCAGACAATACACTTGTTATGATTTCTTTTTTATTAAATTTGCTGAGGCTAGTTTTGTGTCCCAGCATGTTGGCTATTTTAAAGAATGTTCCATGAGCACAAGAGAAGACTGTATAGTCATGTGTTGTAGGATGAAGTGTCCTGTAATAAATTGCTGTATTATTTAAAGCTAATATTTTCTTATTTATTTTCTGTTTAAATGATCTGTCCATGGCTGCCAAGAGGTGTTTAGGCTCCCTACTATACTTGTGTTCTTGTCAGTTTCTCCTTTTAGATCCGTTTGTAGTTACTTTTTAATTTTTGGTGCTTTCTGGTTGGGGGTACTGTATATATATTAACGTGTCATGTCTTTTTGTAGTACTGTCCTCTTTATCATTATAAAATGTCCATCTTTGACCCTTATTACCTCTTTGATCCTGAAGTTTGTTTTATCAGATATAAGTATGGCTGTACCTACTTTTCGTTAGATGTCATTTGCCTGGAATACTGTTTTATATCTCTTCACTTTGAGTCTGTATTTGTTTTGATGGCTGAGGTGTGCTCATGAAGGCAGCATAAGGTTGAATTTTGCTTTTTAAACCAATTTTCTACTCTGTGTCTGTTTATTGGGGAGTTCAGTCCATTTAAATTTAAGGTGATGATTGATATATTAGGATTTCCTATAGCCATTTTCTCTTTTGTTTTCTGGTAGCTTTTTTTTTTTATTGCTTATTTCTTTCAATTATGTTAGTTTGATGGTATTTATGATTTCTCTCTCTCTCACTCACTCTCTCTCTTTTGTTATGTTTCTCAGTTCTAAATTATTTTTGAGTGGTTACCATGAAGTTTATGTAAAAGTAAGTTATATGCAATGGTTCTTTTTCTTAAGGTAGTTCTTATTTCAATTCTTTGTGAAAGTTTAAACCTTTCTCCCCTTTCATGTTTTTGTTGTCTCAGTTTGTCCCTACTTATTTTAACATTTTTCTTCAGGGCCAACAGCCTCTTTCAGTATTTCTTAAAATCCTGGCCTTGTGCTGTAGAATTTTCTCATCTTTGTATGATAAGTTTTTATTTCTCCTTCAAATCTAAAGGATAACTTTGTTGAGTAGATGATTCTTGACTGGTAATTTCTCTTCCTCAATATTTTGAATGGTTGATTTTATTCCCTCCTGACTTGTAAGTATCTGTTGAGAAATCTGATGATAGTCTGATGAGCCATCCTTTACAGGTTATGGTGTTCTTTTTCTTGGCTGCCTTGAGGATTCTTTCTGTCTTTGTCTTTTGACATCTCCAGTATAATATGCCTGGAGAAAGTCTGCTAGGATTCAAGTAGCTAGGGGTTCTGTTTCTTTCTTTGATTGAAGGTTCCAGTTCTTTCTATAGATTTTGGATGTTCTCATGTACTATTTGGCTGAGCAAATTGTACATCCTGTCCTCTGCTCTCTTTAGAATACCTATTATTCTAATGTTACTCTTCCTAATGGAGTCATATAGTTCTTATAGAAATCTTTCATTTATTTTAACTCTCAGGTCTCTCCCTTGTTTCTTCTGTAACATTTCTATATTTTGTCTTTGATTTCACTGATTCATTTCTCCTTCTGGTCGGCTCTGCTTCCTATGCTAGCTATTTCGTTTTTTATTTCTTTTGTTGTGTTTTCTCCAAAATTTCTATTTGGTTCTTCATTATAGTTTTAATTGCTTTGCTTGTAGAATTTCTTTCAAGTTCGTTTAGCTTTCTCTGTTTACTCTGTCAGTTTTCTTTGATCTCTTTGAGTATTTTCAGAATTGCTGTCTTGAATTCTGTGTCATTTAGTTCATATATTTCCGTGTCTTCAAGTTCATCTTTTGGAGATTTTTCATTTTCTTTCTGAGCACCTTTGTTCACTAGGGTATTCATTGTTCTTAGAGTGTTTGTCATCCTGGGCACAATGACTTTCCCTGATACATGTGAAGAGATCTTTCTTTCACTTTCCAGCTGGTGTTGCTTCAATGTCTTACAATATTTTCTCTTGGTTATTCAATTTTTTCACAGTGGGAGACTATCTAGAAAATGGGCTTCTCTTCAACTCAGTCGCCTTGATCTCTGTGTGCCTCCTCGTTGGGAAGATATGGTGAGTGATAGTATTCTACGCCTCTGAGATTCCCCCTGTAGTAAGAAACTGCCACACCTATGCTTCACATTTTTCCTGGATCCTTTTGCTGGCTTCAACCAGAAGAGTAGAAGTGGGGTTTGTTGAAAAGGGCACAGGTCTGTTTGTGTCACAGGGTAATGGTGGTTTCCTGGCACTAGCTGACTGAATGCATGCACAGTGTACAGTTGGGGGAGCAAGAGTAAAGGGAAGAAGCAAGGTTCTGTGTCCATAGCTACACAATTGTCAGGAGAGGCCCTACCTCATCAAGAACCACTCCGCACTTCAGCCACCACTGCTCTCCTGTCACTGCCTCTCCAGCTGCTAGAAGATGCTTCAGCTGCCTACTTCTGTTTCAGTTGCCGGAACAGCCATCTTGATCACCATTTTTTTTCATATTTCTGTGGTGTCTTTGCCGGTTTCCATCTTTTTATTTCTGATTTTATATATCTAAATACTCCTGCCCTGACTCTGCTTTTTGTGTGTGTGAAGATCTGGTTAAAAGTTTGTCAATTCTGTTAATATTAAAAAAAAATCTCTTGGTTTTATTGATCTTTTGTAAGTTTTTTTTGTTTCTATTTTATTTATTTCTGCTTTGAACCTTATTATTTACTTTGTTGTACTCACTTTGGCTGTGTTGGCTGTTATTTTTCCAGTTTTCTGAGGTCTAAACATAGATGTTTATTTGAGGTTTTTCTTTCTTCTTAAAGTAGGTCTGCATTTCTTCAAATTTCCTTTTAAGGACTAGTTTCACTATTCCATAGACTTTTGGGTCGTTGTGTTTTTATTTTCATTGTTATCAAGGTATCTTTTGATTTCTTTCTTGATCTTATTGTTTACCCACTTATTATTTATTACCATGTTATTAAGCTTCCTTGTGTTTTTTTAAATGTTTTTCTTACAATTGATTTCTAGTTTTATCCCATTATGGTAAGAGAAGATGCACAATATGATTCAATGTTCTTAAATTTATTGAGACTTGTTTGGAGGCCTTGAAAAATATTTCATATGTACTTGGAAAGAATGTATATTCTACTGCTTTAGAGTGAAATGCTTTAAAAATACCAATTTAATCCATCTGGTCTAGTGGTCACTTCAGGTCACTGTTTCTGTGTTGAGTTTGTGTCTGAAAGATCTGTTCATTGGTGTTGGTGGGGTGTTAGAGTCCCCTACTATGATTGTGTTGCAGTCGACCTATGTCTTTATATGGGTCAATATTTGTTTTATGCATTTAAGTACTCCTATGTTGAGTTCATAAATGTTTACTAGGGTTGTGTCCTCCTGTTGAATTGATCCCTTTATTATTATGTAATGTCCTTCATTGTCTCTTTTTAAAGTCTATTTTGTTCAAAATAAGTATTGATTCCCAGCTCTTTTCTTATTTCATTTGTGTGAATTATTTTTATCATTATACATTCAGTTTGTGTTTGTCTTTTGATCTGAGATGGGTCTCTTGTAGACAGCATAGAATAAGGGTCTTGTTTTCTTATCCATTCAGCTATCCTATATCTTTGGAGCATTTAATGCATTTACATTTAAAATGATTATTGATAGGAGTTATTGCCATTTTATTATTTATATTTTGACGTTTCTTTCTTTCTTTGTTTTCTCCTTTCTTCTGCTTAAAGAAGCCCTTTAAACATTTCTTGTAAACCTGGCTTAGTGGTAATGTATTATTTTAGTTTTTCTTGTCTGGTAAGTTCTTTATCTCCCTTATTTCAAATAATTGCCTTGCTAGGTAAAGTAGTTTTGGTTGTAGGCCCTTGTATTTTATAAATATTTCTTGCTAATTCCTCTTGCCTGCAAAATATCTGCTGAGAAGTCAGCTAAATCTTATGAGAGCTCCCTTATAAATCACTAGTTGTCTTTCTTTTGCTGCTTTTAAGATTCTCTTTTTGTCTAACCTTTACCCTTTTCATTATGATGTGCCTTGGTGTGAGTTTATTTAGATTCAGTTTAAGACTGCTTGTGCTTCCTGGGCTTGTGTGTCTATTTTCTTCACCAGGAAAGGGAAGTTTTCAGTTGTTATTTCTTCAAAGAGTTTCTCAATTTCTTGCACCTTTATGTCTTCTTCTGGTACTCCTATGATGTGAATGTTGTTACATTTGATGTGTTTCCTTATGTCCCTTAAACTCTCCCTCTTTCTTTTAAAAATTCTTGTTTTGTTGTTGTTGTTGTTTTGACTGGGTGTGTTCTACTACCTTGTGTTCTAAATCACTGATTTAATCTGCTTCATCTAATCTGTTGTTTTTTTCTTGAGTATTCTTCATTTCCATTATTACTGTCTTTATTTCTGACTTTTTAAAATGTTCTTCTTTATGCTTACTCTCTCTGTTCAAATTATCACTACATTTTAAAAGAATTTCTGTATCCAGTGTTTTTAACTCTGTCTCTGGTATGGTAAATTGTTTGCCTCCATTTAATTTATTTTGATTTCTGAAGGTTTCTCTTGTTTTTGTATGTGTGTGCATATTTGTTTATTTTGGTCGTTTCTTTGTTTTCTTTCTGTTTTTTTTGTGTATTAGGTAGATCTCATATGTTTCTCAGTTCTTACTGGATAATATTATGTAGTACATGTCCTATGTGGTACAATAGAATAATCTCCCTGATTTCCTGTGTGTGCGTGTGTTCCAGGAGTGTCCCTTGATTGTGGTATATGTTCTCTTGTTGTAGTTAAGCCTTGATTGCTTTTGGTATATCAGTGCATGGGGTTTACTCCCAGGATGACTGACTGTGAGAAATGGCTATGCCTCCAGTGTATGAGCTGCTGTGTTGGGGCTGACACCTCAGAACAGTGTTAACCCCCATTGGCTCTTATTCATGTTGAGACTACCCTTTGGGTGTGCCATTTGTGGGATCAACCAGATGGTGTCTCTTAGGAGGGGCTCTTATGCAAGTTAATTTCAGCCTTGCCTGTGATTGGCTTGAGGCTCCCTGGTAGGGACTACAAAACTGCACGTGGTTGGTTGCTGCCTCTGCTGGACCTGGATGTATGTGGGACCTTGTTGTGAACCAAAGCCAGTTGCTACTAATATTGGGCCAGTGGCAGTTTTGCAAATGGTTTAAGGACTCCAAGATCTCTTGCCATCTGTTGACTGCCTGTATGATTCAGCTGTTGAAAGAGTCTTCTTAGGTACATTAGCCGAGCTGGTGTACTTGGTGTTGAGTGTATCCCTGGTGATACAGTGTGAACTGGGTTTGTCAAGATCCCAGTGAATCACAAGGTATGGATTTACAAGGTTAATACAGATTCAGAATTGTACAAGTGTCTGGCCTGTGACCACTTCACAAAGTGCCCTGAGAGCATGGCAGCCAGCAACAGCTTGCCTCAGGCTTGCATATCTCTTAGAGCCACTCAAGTGGGGCTGCAGAGCAAGTTGTAGCTCACTGTCCACCACCAAAATTCCCTGGGTAGTCATGGGCTTTCATGACTTGTGTGGTGGAGCTGGCTGCCCAGGAACTGAGACTGTGTCTCTGGCAATGTAGCTTTAGGTGGATAGGGTAAGAAGTTCAAAGGAGTTATGGGCTGTGATTTTTACAAAATTAATGCAGTTTTGTTTTTTTCACCAGTGCTGGGCCAGTGAACAGTTTGCTAAAATGCCTTGAAAATACCACGGCCAGGCAGTCCTCACCATGGCCAGCCAGTCATCACTAAGAGCTGTCGAAGAGAGGCTACAGCATAGGTTGTGGTTCGTTGCCCACCACCAAAAGTTCCCTGGGGCACTGTGGTCTTTCTAGTGCTATAAAAACCTTCTGCTTCTTGTGAATCAGGGCTGGCTACTCAGTAATTGAGGATGCCCTTGGTGATACAGCTCTAGCTGGGCAGGCCAGGGACCCAGGGTGTCACCAAGGCGGTGTGCATGCATAGATATTATCAGACCAAAGCAGTCTCAGATTTGGCCTGTTGGGGGAGGGTATAACATGAAAAAGAGGGTACCTTTCTATTGGCTACACACGAGGCAAGCTCCATACAGAGACATTGGCCCCTCTAATTCTCACCCCAAAGCCACACAACTTAGTGTTTACCTGTATGTCTCTGACACCTCTCGAGTTGCTGCCTATCTATCAGAGACCAGGTGAGTGTTTACAATCAAGTGAGTCTCTGTGCAGGCCCTTTACGAGCATGTTTGGTTTTCTAGCCACCTTTACTGGGAATGACAGACAAAGTCTTCACAGATTTTTACTGCCAGATGTTTTGGTAACTCCTATTTCCAGCATAAGACCCCTGGGCTGGAAGGGTCTTTTTTTTATAGGAGGACTTCTGCCACTGAAACATCCTTCCCAGTGTTCAACCACTATATGGTTTGGGGTAAACCCATTTTACATTTCTACCTCTCCTACCAATCTTCATGTGGCTTCTTCTTTATATCCTTAGTTATAGGAGTTTTATTCAGCTAGTCTTCAGATGATTCTTGAGCTTGATTATTGTATAATTTATTTGTAATTTTAGTATGATCCTGGGGTGCAATAGGTAAAATATTTGCCTAATCCTCCATCTTGGACTCCCTCAAAATGAAAACCACCCATTATCAATTTGTTTTTTTCTTTAAAATATTCTCATCTTTATTATAATCTTATTGAGTTATTATCACAAATTTTTCTTGTAGTTTTTCAATGAGTAAAACAATATTATTTATTCTAAAATAACTCTTTAATCTTAGTTTTCCCATATTCAAAGTTGAATATTAATCTTTGCACTGCTTGCTTGATATGGATTGCATTTGGACACCTAATATAACATAAACCTAATAAAATCATTTGGAATTACATAGACTGCTATATCAGTGGTTCTTAACTGGGACATGTGGCAATGTCTTAAGATATTATTGATCATCAAAACTTGGGAGGTATACTGGCATCTATTAGATGAAGGCCAGTGTTGCTGCTAACTATCTTACAAGACACCAAAGACCCCTTTTCAATGTAGCATTATCTGGTTCAAAATGTCAAAAGTGTCACTGTTAAGAAACACTGTACTATATGTGGGTGACCCAGCTATAAAAGAATAAAGGCTAAGAGAAGGAATAAATGGTGTTCATAAAGTCATGAGTGTGTTTAAAGGAAAGATAAGTTTAGTCACAAGTCATAATTGTCTCTACTAGAAATCTGAATATCTTTTAGATCTCAAAAAAATACATAAATAAAAACTATACATACTGAGAAGGTTTTATATTTTACATGTAATCATATTTATATGTGCAAAAGAAAAATTCCAGGTCCCCTATCTTTTTCCCACAATTATTTGTAAAATAATATTAAAAATGTTGGGGGAAAAGAAAGCATGGATTTATTTCCTCACACAAGAAACATGTATTATAATAGTATAAGTAAAAATAAAAGAGTTTTCAAATACATTAGAAAAGCTATGACTTTTATTGGGAAAAGGAAAATTTTTCTGCTCAAATCAGGGGCTTTAGTTATAAAAAGAAAAATGGATATATATATTTCTTTTCTGTGTGTGCAAAATATCCTAAAGAATAGAGTTTCCTACTTCAAATGGCAAATGAACAGGCATCTAAAGTATAACCAACAGGGAAGATATATGAAAAAGAAAACTTCTGCTCTGCCTCCTTATCAATCATATTTCCTAAAAATAACCACTATGAACATTTTGTGTTTTTCTAGAACAAAAGTAGATCTAGTTATAAAAACTAGAAAATCCTCTTAAACTAAAGGTATGAAGATGAGTTTATGTGTATTCAGGGGAAGACTCTTTTATTTTGTTCATTAAGGAAATCTGGGGTATTTTGGAGGAGAGCTCTGACTTTTTTATTATGATATATTGAAAAGCAACTTTGATATACCTCAATTCTTTATCAGTTACATTCCTAGGAGCAGAATGTAGGTCTAAAGTAGTATAACATTTGGATGTTGTTATTAGTCTGATTATTCTGGTATCTAAGTTTGCAACATGTACCCCCAAATCTAATTTTCTCCTATACCTATCTTGAGAGGATATAAACACAACTATAAGAAAATGGTAATTTCAATTACTACACCATATCTCTGGTGTATTCATTTCAGCCAAGCTTCAAACTTAACTAAGTCTTTTGGGAACTTTAATACTTTTTAAAGTTTCTTAGAAAAATATTTGAGGCATAGGAGACTGAGAATCACACATTCCAAATCTGAGCAGTCAATGAAAAAGCAGATAATAAAAATTTAGCAAACCATTAGTATACAGCTGCATCATTTCTTAGAGATTACTTTTTCTGACAAGTGGACAACATTCTTTCTGGCCTGCATTTTATTGCAGAACACTTCAGGAACAGGCGTCATTGGCAAGTATAATGCACCATCCTTGGCATTTTCAGATAGCCCACCCTCACTCTTGCATGTGATAAAGAACCATGAATTTCATGTAATTCTTTTCTTTCCAATATGCCACTAGTCACTTTTGATACTATGATAAATTTAAGTACTAAATAATCATCTTTGAATAGGGATTAAGTTTCAATATAGAAGCAAAAGATTAATTAGAATTTATTATATCAACTTGTAATTTGAATGACACATCTTCTAAATAATGTACTACAGTTTCTAGTGATGGATAATTAGATGCCTAAACATTCTCATTATTAATTAATGGAAAAAGTAATACATTCTATAATAATTGAAGGAGTGCTTTTTTGTCCCTTCTCCTTCCTTAGCTTCTTGAGACACCTAGCAGTGGTTACTTTTAAAACAAACAATGCCAAGATAGAATAATTACCATGGTAGTAAGAAAAATATAACAAATTCAAATTTCTTATGTCATGAATAATTTGATACACACACACAAAAATGGAATACATATTGTAGGCTTTCCTATTTTGATATATCTTTATTCTTGTTGGCCTCATTGTCAAATTATTTTACAAATTTGAGATGGAAATTAGATCAGTTAATTATCTATTGCTGTCCTATATTTTCCACATTTTGGAATGAAAACACCTAATATAACTGAGCTAAAGTTGAATAATTGCTCCCAAATGTAAGTAATATTTCATTCCCGGTAATTGCCACTATAGTACAATCACTCAAATCACTTAAGTATGGTGCTTAAGCTATAAAATTGGAAAGAAATTAGACACTTCTCTTTCTCTTCCACTTTAAAAATAAAGACTGTAAGTAATCATTTAAGAACTAAATAAAGAACATGAATTATTCCGGGGCCTCAGTGCCTATGAAAGCATTTCATTCAACTTGAAAAACTAAATAATGATTTTCAATGCAGTGAATTGTCTTAAATTTAATTTTATACGTAACAGTGTATCATTAAACTTGATGAATTTTATGACTTACTAAAGAATTATTTTTATGAAGTTTGATGGTGACATAATTGGAAATGTTTGAATAGCACTTGATATATACTAGCCACTGTTCTAGTGCTATATGCAATTAACTCATTAGTCCTCAAAAAGGTCTTATAATGTAGTCGTATTAGAAATCTCATTTCATAAATTAGGAACATGAGGTTCAGGGTGGTTAAATAACTTGTTCAAGGTGACACAGAAAATTAATAGTGGAACTGGGATTCAAACCTAGGTAATAAGGCACTAGAGTCCATGCTTATATTTACTCTACTATACTGCCTTGTTGATATTCTACATCTCAGTGATTGTGTCCTCCCAATGATCCATTTCATATATATATATATATATATATATACACACACACACACACACACACACACACACACACACACACACTTTTATTTCTATAGTGGAAGAATATGCCAGTCTATGTTTTTCAGTTCATGACTGATTCCTTTTAATCTTGTCATGAAAATTGACCACCCATTTTCATAATCCTAAAACTGCTACCAATGAAAAATGTCATCATTGTAGGTGATTATCATAAAATTTCTTTGAATCTTCTATTAATCAACTTATTCCTTACTTTCTTCTCTTTATTCTTTTTCTACCAGTTAGTTTTTGACATCCTAGGACCATTTTTGCACATACCTTTTTTATGCCAAGATTTTCAGTGAAGATTTTCCTAACTCTCTGTATGTGTTTATTTGGTCTGCTATGCTTCTTTAAACACTGCTATCAGGAGCTGGTACTCTCAAGGTTTCCATAGTAAGAAAAGATAAGGATGATGGAGACATGCTGAATTCTTTTTTTTTTTAAGATTTATTTATTGTTTTTGACAGAGTCAGAGAGCCAGAGAGAGGCAGAGACAGAGAGAAGGGGGAAGGCCCAGAGCTATGCCATCAGATTTTGACATGGCTTCTTTCCACACATGTGGGTGGGTGGGGGCCGCACAGGGTGGGAACAAGGTTGAGGACTCCCTCATAGGAGGCACACCCCCATAAGCTGGGGGCTAAACCTGGGTATCTTCCATATGGGAAGCTCACCCCGGCAAGAACTGAACTGGGGGCCTGCCATATGTGAAGCATACCCTATTCAATATACTGGTCCGCTTGGGCTGGGGCCAGGACTCAATCCTTGGACCCTGAGGCTTCAAGGCAAACACTTAACCCACTGACCCATCCAGGCTTCTACCTGAATCTTAACTGTATATGTTCATGTCAAAACTAGCCTGTGAACCAAACTTAACTGCAAGGGAGGCTGGGAAACAGAGAACACCTGGAATATCTGGTGAGCTTGAATGATCTTATCTACAATGTATTAAGATCTCAATATTTTTCATGCACAAATTATAAAACATTTAAATTATATCCTGAGAATAAGTTTATGACCTGCTTAAACTCTTTTCTCTTTTTGTTATTGATGTACAACGAAGAGGACCCTATGTTTTCTTTTTTTTTAATATATTTTTATTTATTTATTTATATTGACAGAGAGAGAGAGAGAGAGAGAGAGAGAGAGAGAGAGAGAGATACAGAGACAGAGAGAGAACTGAACTGGGGGAGCTCCCAGTTCAGCATATGGTTCCACACGGACCGGGGCCGGGATTCGATCCTCGGTCCCCGGCGCTGCAAAGTGAGCGCTTAACCCACTGAGCCATCCCGGCTTCCCCGACCCTATGTTTTCAAAACCCTAGAATACAGAAATAATCTTTAATACCAATATTATAATGATACTTTACTCTATGGGTAATGGACATCAGAGGAACTCCAAGCTAGGTATTTGGTTTTAAGTCTATGAGGATATAAATAATAAAAGGAAAACAGTAATTTTTTCTTAAATTCTCTTACCCAGTCCTCCACAAATTTTATACAGTGGAGTATATACAAAGGCTGTAGGAAAAGTATCCAGACATACAATATGAAAAACAGAGGTATTAATGGATGGGGTTTTTGTTTTGTTTTTTTACAGACAGCCCTCATATATAAATTCAGATAATTTTCATGAGTATATTACAATTTAAATAACAAAACTGTATTATTGCTTGGGTGTTTAGGGGGGTCTAATGTTTACAGAATTCTAAGATGGACAAGCTGTAATTGGATTGTTTAGATTTACATAATTATTTTTCCAAGAATAATAGAGGTGATCCTTTAGTTTGGAAACCTTTTGTAAATAAGTAAAATTGCTAATAAATATGTATGTTTGTATCCTCAGAAGATAATGAAGGGGATGCCAGGATGGCTTGGTGGGTTGAGTGCTCATTTTGCAGCCCCAGGGTCCAAATATTGTATCTCAGCCATAGCCCGTGTGGACCCATATGCTGAAATGGGTGTGGCCCCAGTTTGGTTCTCACCAGGGCAAGTTTCCCATGTGGGAGGCCCCTGGTTTGGGTCCTTCCTCAGGTGTGCTTCCCATGTAGGAGGCCCTCAGCTCATGGGGGCGTGCCTTCCATGCAGGAGGCCCATGGCCAGTTTCTGCCCTGTGTAGCTCCATGCCCACCTGTGGAGTGAAACTATATAGAAAACTAATGACGTCCAACTATATAGACTGCTCTGGGTTCTCCCTTTTCCTTCTGTTTCTCTCTGTCTCTCTGTCTCCCTCTCTGTGTCAAAAACAATAAAAATAAATCTTAAAAGAAAAAAGATAATGAAGGTGCATATATTAATAAAAATGTGAGGCCATTTCTCTTGAGAGGATAAATAATATCTCTGTGGAAATTGTTTGATGTATTTTTTTTTTGTCTGGTGAAAGACTCCTATAAAATGGATCTTAGAAATCCTGGAATGGCTCAGCAGTTTGAGTACTCTCCTTGCAGCCACAAGGTAAGGCGATCAAGTCCTGGCCCCAGCCCATGCAAACTCATATACTGAACTGTGGCATGCTTCCCATGTGGCAGACCCTTGGTATGGTCCCTGTCCTGTGCAGCCCAACATCACCTGTGTGAAATGAAATGATGTTGAAACTAATGGTGTACAGCTGTGGAGACTGCTCTGGACCCTCCCCCTTTTCTTTCTGTCTCTCTTTCAAACAATAAAAAAAAATCTTAAAAAATGAATAAAATGTCTCCGACTTGAAACTTCCTTTGTATTACTGGACCTCTGAATGTCTAAAATCTTAATTTTCATCTGAATTTTAAATTTATATTAAGCACTACATAAATATATCCTTGAACTTTCAGGAATGATAGGTTTCTGATACATCAGCCAAGCACATAATTTCTACTTCCATCACAACATCAAGTGAAACAATAATAATGAATACTGTCTAGAAACAAATTAATATAATTATGGATTGTTGGCATTTAATATAAGGAGAACTTAAATTTATCAACCAGTTGTTCATATTTCTTCAACTCACATGATGTGGTTCAAGGACAATTTTAATAACTCAATATTTGCAAAACTTAGAAAAGTGACTAATTCATAGTAAGAAAGTTATTATAATAAAAAAAGCTTTGGGCTTTTTGATTTTTCTTTTTTAATGTTTTGCTTTTATTTTTAATTTAAAAATAAAATATTTGATAGTTACTACATTATCTATGTTGGTCTTTAGTTTTGGTTTTAGCTGCTATTGATAGAATTTATCATTTGTTTATGAAATGTGAGTTATACATACAATCAGTTCATTGTGGCAATTACATATTTTATTTTATTTTGAAATTATAAAAGGAGAAATATAAATTTTGTCACTTATTTCTGTCATTTGCAGGCAAAGTCTAAGCTACTAATGCTTTTTAGGAGTTTGCATCAAAATATTATTGTCAAAAGTGAATAAGGTAGCAAGACTACATTTTTGTAACTAATCATGCAAATAATCTCAACATGGGGACCTTACATAAAGTCAGTAATTCCTTGAATTTACACTGACATCCCTGTAAGAATTTCAGGGGCTGAATACAATATCTTCACTGTCCTTAAATTTGTTTCATCAAACCAACTTTCAAACCCTGCATAATGGAAATCTTAGGTCCCCAGCAAGTCATTATTTACATATTTAAGCAGATTTTCTTTTCCTTTCACTTCCTTTTGAAAAAACTGGACCTGCTTTTTGGCATTTATGTTACCCATTCTTGTAGACAGGTTGATGGTTTTAACTGCAATACATGGGTAATTATCCCATCACCAGAAAGGAAAATTTTGTTTAGCAATTTCTGGATACATAGTTAGGTTTATTACTATTTGAAAAACAGACTCTGTGGAACATGACCAATAGCAAGATCAGAGTATGAAAGCTGATGGACTGTACATAGGCTCTATTTGCTAGAAGTTGTGCTCTGGCCACATCCACATGTTTGGTTTTGCTTTGTTTTAAATATATTTGTTGTCCACATTAAAAACAAACAAACAAAAAAATACAGAATATTTTACATAAAGGTCCAGATGTGTGTCCTTTCAAATTTTGGAGGCTCTAGCAACATTGGACTATAAGCCCTACATTCAGCTATAGGTGACTAGTGTCTTCAGATGAGACACAAGCTATTTAAGTCACTTCTAACGGTAATGACCCCTCTTTAAATGGCCCCTTTTGAAACCCCCACTTCTTAACCTTTGTGCTGTCTTCTGTTTCTAGTTTAAGCATTCTTTCTAATCAAGGATTGGTGGGTTTTAGACTGGAATGTCTCCTGTATCAGTTAATTACCTCTAAACTCAGAATTCCTTCTCTGTTTAGTAACTATAATGATTATAGGTTAGTTATCTTTTCCAGGTCATTCCAGACCTAGCTTCTGGGCAAGTAAGGTTCCAGGGATAACCAGTTAAGTCATAAGATGGGCCACAGATCCAGAAGGTTCAAGACAAGTTTTTCCACCATGAGGTCACCCTGTGTCTACGGTTTGGGGTTTGCTTTACAAACTAATACTTTTAATGGTGATTAATCACATTTCTCTCTCCTGGCCTAGTGACCATGGAGAAACAGCTCATAGCCCAGCAAGGGTTCCAATCTCCCTCATTTGAAGAACTGAACAAGACATGCTGGATGGACTTTGAGACCCTTCTCTTTTAGCCTAGTCAGGGAGAGAGCTTCATAACTCCCCAATAGGCAGGGACAATGATGGCATTAAGCAGGAAGCAGATACAGAAGAAGAGACCTTCAGCCCCTCAACTTCACATAGAGATTTAAGTGGCTCACATCTCTCAAGGGAGAGGCTAGGTAGACAGCTACAATAGGGGGATCTCAGGACCCCTCCCATAGATCCCACATTGTCATGATGGTTACCACCCTGCTCTCAAGAAACCCTGCTCTAGATCAGGCAACCATGGGGAGGTAGAAGAGAAATACAGCTAATACAAGGAAGTTTTATGAGAATAGACATGCCTACTGGTTTGAACCATTTGCTAGTGCCTATACATTATTAGTCCTAAAGACCTTCATTTTACCTAGTGCTCATTATGCCATTATTGTAATACCACGCATATGTCCAGAAGTTTATTAGCATCATTGCAACAGACTGAATTCTGGGAGGAAACATGTGTAGTTTAAAAAGTGATGTAATGTAGTCCCTGTCAATCAAAAGATCCCACATCCAGAAGGGTATTCTCTTTTCTGAATAAAAATGGATAAAAACAGCACTGTCCCTTGTAATCTGCCTTTTGAGCCACTCTCTCTTGCTTGAGGCCGGCTTCCACCTCTTAAAAATGTACTTTCTTTACTTTTACTCTCATTAAACTTCTCTTTCACAACTGTATTTTGATGTCTTCCTCAATTTTCTGTTTAGGGTGACAAGGACCTGGACAAAGTGCTGAGGAGAACTCTAGTCCCTGGTAACAGTTTCTCTACTGTTCATCCTTAACTCTTAAATATCTTGTCAGACCTGTTTCTCTCATTAGCATCACTATCCTGCCTCCACAGCACCAGGATTTGTAGTCCTATAACCCAAGTTATTCTTGTTCTAAGTGTAGGCCACTTATAGTGGTTACCTGGGGTGCTCACTAAGCTTGTAGATTTCTGGGCCTCAAATTTTTGAGCCTTACAAAATCTGAATCTTTGTTACCAGGATGGGAAATGAACATGTTGATAAGCTACCTAGAGGCATCTAAGGTATACCAAAATTTGCAAATCACTAATATAGTTCACTGGCTATTTACTATAGGTGCATATGAATATGAAAATCATCTGGTGATATTCTTTACAAACTATGAGGGTGGGCTGGATAAATACTGCTTCTACTGTAATAATTTTTCATATTAGACATATCTAGATATAACTTGTTCTGTGTAGTCACATGGTATCTCCCCTTCATCACTCACACACAGATGCTTACATTTTTCACACAATGCACATCAAAATGGGAGTGTTAAGATAACAAAAAAACAGTGAACATGACTTTCTCTGCTGAGGCATGAGTTTTGAATTTTTTCACTTGAGGTGAGCCCTCATGGTGGTATTCCATGGACTGCCTTTTGTTTTCAAGATCGTGACAGACCCAAGTTTTATAACCTGTAATGATTTTCTTTAAGAAGTCCTCACCCTCTTTTTCAATATGTTCCAGAAGTTATCCCAAAATGTGAACTCATTCAGCTTTCATTTCATCATACAGAATGCAGGGTATGCACCTGGCACAGATTTTGTAAGATTCAAAGACACTAATAATGTATCCCACTCTCCCCTTAGAAGTTTCAAATTTACTATCAATTAATTTTTCTTTTTTTTTTGACTAGTTAATACTTTATTGCATATTTGAAAGCTGCTGAATGTAAATCTTAAAAGTTCTCATCACAAGAAAATTATAACTATGTGTGGTGACAGATATTAACTAGACATACTATGGTGATCATTTTGTAATACATACAAACATTTCATCATTATGCTGTATACCTGAAACTGATATAATGTAATGTGTCAATTATACTTCAATAACCAACAGCAACACAAAACAAGCAAAAAACAACAAACAAACAAAAAACAAGGTGAACTGGTTCAATATAGAAAGCAAGCAGATATAAAAGCATTATTTGAGTGTGGCATTGGAATTGTTTTGCTATTTTAATTTGGCCACTAGCTTTCGGGATCAGGTGACAGAATGTATTCAAAATTTTTTAATTTTGATAAAACACATACATCATAAAATTCATTATTATAATTATTATTATTTTTTAAATAATATTATTATATTTTATTGTTAAATTTAATGGGGTGACATTGGTTGGTAACAATTAGATAGTTTCCCGATGTACAACTCCACATCACATCACCCATGCATCGCATTATGTACCCAGCTC
>PVKE010027864.1:0-21315 GCA_004027555.1 Craseonycteris thonglongyai | reverse complement strand
TTAATCAGTAGTAGCCAATGATTTATACCACCGTGCCTCTGCCATGAAACCTTCATAACAACCGAGTGATGTGGTTCAGGAGTTTCCAAGTTGGTGAACACACTGAGGTACTGGGAAAGTGGTGTGTGCTCCGGCTGTCCCCGTAACTCGCCCTGTGCATCCTTTCCTGGCTCTGCCTGAGTTGGATTCATTTCAATCAACCAGGAACAGGAAGTAAAGTGGTTTCCTGGTTTCTGTGAATCATTCTGCATGAGCCCTTGGGGGTCTGCAGGAGCACTCAGCCCTCAGCCAAGAAGACCCCGCCCTCATGCAAATATCACATTTTCCTCTTCTCTTAAGGTGACCAACTTTTTTCCAATGAGAAGGAGGACAGCTGATGCTGGGTGGTGAGCACATAATGCGAAGCATAGGTGATGTGATGTGGACTTGTACATCGAAAACTTTCTAATTGTTACGAATCAATGTCACCCCAATAAATTTAACAATAAAAAAAAAGAAAGAAAAAAAATCGATTGCACAACCAAAAGAAAAAAGAAAAGAAAGAAAAAGATAGTCGATTGCAAAACCAAAAAAAGAAAAGAAAAGGAGGACATCTACTATTACATATCGAAAAAGAGGACATCTAGGAGGACACTGTTCGAGGAAGGACAGAACTTCCAAAAGGAGGACTGTCCTCCCTAAAGGAGGACGGTTGGTCACCTTACTTCTCTGCTACCTGGCTGTTCAAATCCCAGTTTCTCCAGCAGCACCAAACTCTAATGTCTGCTCTTAACCCCCTTCCCTTCTTGTGTCAGCGCTGGAAATGACCCCTATGCTTCTATTCTCTGAAGAATAAAGGTCCACATGATCCGTCATCCAAAGCATCACGTACATAAACTCCTCATATACTTGTTCAGTGTTATAGCTGCTTATGTTGTAAATGTCCACCTCCTACCAATTCCTTCTTTATGGCTAGAAGCAGAATTCCAGTCAAATACATGTTAAGAATTGTTACTATTGTAGTAATAGGATTTCACTAACATTAATGAACACTTTTAGGGGAGTAGTGAATACTGAACACATTAGAATCCCGGGTACTTGTTCTGAAGTAGAAAAAAGAGAGATGCAATCAGATTTCTTTAGCTAAGAATAAAGATTGTTTATGAAATCAACAAAGAGGAAGCTTTGAAGACTGTTGAGCTGATGAGATGAGATCAGAGTTCATGCTTAAGGAAATTTAATCTTGCTGAGTTTTAGCAGGTGACTGGGAAAGAGATGGAACAGCATAAAGAAATCAGCTCGGTCGTGGCTACTTGAGGTGGGAAGGTCATGAATGAGGATGAAGGTCAAGAGAAATTTAATGCCAGGATAGGCATCAGCTACCTTGTGAAGTTCTACTTCCAGATTAGAGTGGTGCACACAAATTATAAGTCAAGGAACAGTCAAAGGTTTGGATACTGTCTAAATTGGGGGTGCAGGAAATACGATCACTAGAAATAAGGAATTTGGTGAGAGTAGCCAATTTCAGATACAATTATATTACTCGATTGCTGTGAGTGTGAAGGCTGGTAAGATAGTAGACGTTGAAAGAAGAGACACCCAGGTAAAAATGGCCAGCGTACACGGCTGAAAATATGGGTCTAGAGCTGCTAGACGGGACTGAGTTCCACATAGAAATTTAAGAATATTTGTATATATGTGATGAGTGAGTTATACAAGAAAAGAAAATGGGCTGTTAGTATAAAATAGAATTTGGGGGTGGGGGGGAGAACACTTATTGGGAAAGACAAGACGTGATAATTACATTGTTTCAATCATTTACACATCATCTGGGACCACTGAATATTTGCATGTCTAAAGTGTTAATCTGGTTTGTGTGTTTCCACAAGTGTGTGTTTCCTAAGTTGACATACTAAACCTTAAAACTGTTTTGGTAGTAATAACACAAAATTATCCAGGTGATAATACAGTAAAATAAAGTTAAAGCACACACATCTATGTAGTAGTATGAATATCGTTAAAAGCAAATTTAATTCGAAAATCTTGAAAACTATAACACATGGGAAATTTTAAAGAAGAATGGTAGTGGTAGTTTAAAATGTAGCTAAATATCCGAAACTAGTGTAACAACTTGTTTAGATTAGAGTATTCTCTTGGATTAGAGAATTATTCAAGCAATGCTTTTTTACTAACAATGATTATTTTCCCCATGCACCATATAAAATAAGAGCAAAACATAAAAAGAAAAGTCAGCCTAGTTTATCTGAAAAATTGTTTTTGTCTGCTTTACTAAACCCAAAGAAAGCAATTATTACAAATTTACTAGGAAAATCAATGATTTTTTTAAAAAAAAGTTGAGTATATTTATAATAAGAAGTTAGAAATGAACAGGAATCTTTAGATTTAAAAAGAGCACAAAAGGCAAGAAACTCTCTATTTTGCCACAAAAATACAATAGACTCTCAAGCAACTGGGTGCTTGAGTTCTGGTTAATGGAGAGTCTCCTTACATTTATCTGGAATCTACAAATCCCCATGGGTGCCTGTTAATTGAGAGTTTACTGTGCTTATTACATGGAAGACATCTTAGAGATCACTCATTTTAGAGATGAAAAACTGAGATTCAGGAAAGGAGATTTTGCAGAAGTTTGCACTGAAAAAAGGAGCAGAACTGGAGCTACAATTCTCACCTTTTAGTACCAGTCTCCTGGAAGCCTTTAGAAACGTAGTTCCCAATCTGTGAAATGAAAACACTGGGTCTTGTGGACTCTATCTTCTGTGTATCCCTTAAAATGTCAACCTTTTTGAATCTTGTGTATTTCTTTAATGTGACCTCTTTCTCAAAATTTGTTTTTTCAAAACTTGAATAAATCATTTTAGAAGTATGAGTTAAAAAAATGTAGAAAAAGAGTTTCATAAAAGTACATGCCTAAAGCTGATGGCAGATTTCATCCTTACTAGTAAGGTGACCAACTGTTCTCCTTTAGGGAGGACAGTCCTCCTTTTGGAAGTTCTGTCCTCCCTCGAAAAGCATCCTCCTAGATGTCCTCCTTTTTTACTTGTGTTCAGTTTTTATCCACAGAACTACCAGACATTAAAATAGATGACAATTGTCTATTTGAAGAACTTAGAAAACTGAATATTTATTTAAATTCTGAGAAATTGGTCGAGTGGGAAAATGAACATGTTGAAGTTGATAAAAGATGGGTGGAAATATTCAACCATTTAAAAAATGCACATATACCATATGAAAATTTACTTCTTTTAGTCCAATTTACATTGTGCTGCCCTGGCACTAACACAGCAGTTGAAAGGGTATTTTCAATGGCTAATGATTTTTGGACAACTGAAAACTCAAGACTGAACGTTGATACTCTAGCTGCAGCACTTGCTGTGAAATTCAATATGAAAAATTGTTCTTGTACGAATATTTCTAATATTTTGTTAGAAAATGTCACATTAACAAAAAATATTTATTCAATCAAAAAATATTCATATTTAAATAATTAATCATAATATGCCTGTGTTATCTATTTACTATATTATGCTTTCTGTTTAGTTATTGTTGCAAAGAATAAATTTTTTTATTTGCAGTATTTGTTTCTTTAATTTATTTATGTCCTCCTTATTTATTTATGTCCTCCTTTTCATTGGAAAAAAGTTGGTCACCTTATTACTAGGCCATTGAGAGAGCCACTCAAGGTAGATACTAAAAATGGACAGACAGCTATTTTCCCCCTCTTTCAAAATCAATTACTGTTTTTTGACTGGAAAGACCAAGTATGAGGAAAAAAATTTATATTTCTAGCTCAGAGATAGAAATAAATACTTTTTCTTTTCCTTGGTACCTTTTAGAGACAAAAATAAGTTCAGAGTGAAGAGGAAGTTCTTCTGATTGATGTAGATAATAAGAAAAGCCAATTAAGGCTTTATTTTACTTCATTCTCCGAACTTAAACATGATTACCAGACATTTGCTTAGACAAAAGCCACCAGCAAACAAATAAAGGAACCAAAATATTTCTAGTCTGCACTCTCCAGAACAAAAGCACTGGAGAATTACGTCAAAAAACCAAAATTGTTCAAAATAATGAGTTAAAGGAAGTTATGGGAGTGAGGAAGGCACCAAATGGTTCCTAGCTATTTTTAAGGTATTCATTTTAAAGAAATACTTTGAATGTGGGTCTTAATGAAGGCAATACTCAAACACAATACCTACCAAGTCATTGCAGGTGACTTTCCACGCATTTGGACTTCTTGGAGATAAAGTGAACATGACCATGTAGAAAATATGTCTACATAATTGATTTGAAATATAGATGTTTAATACAAATTAGATTATCCTAATGTTCTCTACTTGTATATAGATTGATGTATAGAGAAAAGAGAATTCCATGTTCTCATTAGAGAAAATAGTCAACCATGAACTTGAGTTTCCATTCCTATCTGCAGTCTGTATTTTAATATACAGCCTGTCAATTACGCAATGGAAAACAGAGTCAAATTACTAAGGTGATTAATGAGTACCATGGGGATATTCCTGGAAGTAACGACATCTATTCTTGGCAAATCAAATGGACTTTTTTCTTTACAATACCAACCAGAAAACCCATGAATTATAAGGTATTCCTAACACCATGATTAGTAGTGTGTGTATATAAATATATATGTTTTCAATTAACACAGAAGAAAAATCCTTCTTGATCAATTACCATTCTATAATACTATATTCTAGTGTAGCAATAGAAATAGGAGACTAATAAAGCCAAATTGTAAACTCACGCAAGTCTTAAAACACATATTCAATTCAAATACTCTCTATAAATGTATGAATATGTCCAATAAAATAATGCAGAAAGAAGTCATAATTTGACTTAGGAAGAATAAGATAATTATTATAAGATGTCTGATATGCATAATAATGATATTTAAAGATATTCCTATTTAGCCACTGTCTTCATGACTAAATAGCATTAAATAACTTAAGTTATTATGTCCTTGAATTATATTTGTTTGTAGAATTAATTTGAACGATGGTAGAAGAGACTTGACTGGCAACAATCCAAAGTAGCATTTCTTAGTGAGCCAAGAAGGGAGAAACCATAGCGAGACCAGATGCTACTCCATCTTCAAATTCCATTAGCTGCCAAAATAGTTCAGAGTTACAGACAAATTAATTTAAAGGTTTAGTCTTAATAGTCTCTCTGATCTGAATGCCTCAGTTGAAGCTGCTAACAAAAATGCTGTTTCTAAATAACAGAAATCAGTCGCTAACATTGATATCTTTAAAATGTCATATGTCTATCACATACTTGTGTACATATCATGTGATTATCAGAACAGCACTTGAAAAATAAAAAAAGAGATCAGTTCTTTGTGTGCCATACTTCCAGAAACATTAAAAAAAAAAAAATCCAAGACTGATTGTATTAAGGAGACTTAAAAAAATGAAAGTAGACACTTGGCTTTAAATTCCATAACATAATCTCATGAATGTACGAAAATAATTTATCACAGAAAAGATTTTGCCCTTTTCCTGAGTCTCACAAGGCTGAGATCGTTTTTCTCCAACTTATCAGCTCTAATTCATTTGACTTACTCCTTCCCCCATGGATACTTATCAGGGAAAGCTGGAATTGATGACTAATTTTTCCATTCTCCATAGAACGAACTGCTCCAATAGATCTTGGGGAATGGAGTATGAAGTATATAATTGGAGATTGAAAGAAAATTAATTGCCTTGTGAAAGCATTACTTTGAAGAAAGAGCCCCAATTAAAGAAATGGCTCCTTTGCATGAGAAATCATTACAGTGTTTATATGTGGGGTCACTGGTTTTCCAATATTGGAGGTGCTGGTCCTCTTTAGATGGTAAGTGTGAGGATGAATTGGAAGTTAATTCCCGCAAACAGGGTTCCTCTGAAAAACTAAAGTCCCGGTTGAGTTGATAGATAACTGGGGATGTATTTTGGACCGACACACAGTATATGTCAGTCTAGAGATCCGTAGTGAGGGCATAGCTCACAGATACCAGGCTGAACACACAGGCCAGCCGAGAACTTGGCCTGTGAATCTCAGGTCCACGACTCAGCAGCTGCGAGGCAGGATGAAAGGTATTCCATCTAGTGGCTAGAACTGGGAAAATGACACCGCATGAAAGAACTGCACAAGTTGATATCAATCGCTCCATACAGCATTGAATTCTAGCATAAAGCAGGTTACTTGATAGAACAGAGCTCCTGAGACCTGTGGATAATTCTTATCACATTTCCACAAACACAATGTTGCTGTCTTTAGGGATGTCACTGGAGGGGAAAATAGACTAATAAATGGATTTCCTCTCTTTTCAGGTGTTATAATTTGGTTTTATGTTTTAATGCTATATGGGATATTACATCAAGCACAGCTATTTCCTGGATAGTTTTCATATTCCATAATGGCAAATTGACATAATTTCACATATATTAAATAGAAGTATCACTTTTTCTTTGCCTCTCTGTCTTAATATTGAAGTAGACTTGAGAACTGGGTTAGATGTGTGTTCAGGGACTAGCTAAGTGACCAGTGAGGACTCTTGGCAGTTATTCTGCTCAGCCTTACCCACCTCACCGTGTGTGAATCCCATGGCTTCTGTTCTTTCAAATGGACCAGTTACCCCCACCCCTAACCCCGCTTCAGAGGTCATTCTTAACATGTGACAGCAAAAATATGTCAGGAGAAAACAAAATACTGCATATTTTTCTTTGATAATCATCACTTAGGAATCATATGTATAGAAAACTTCCAAAGATCTGAGCTTATAATCATCGGTTTATAAAATTCACTTCAGACGAACTAAATTTGTATTACAGAAGGGTAGAGAGGAAAGACAAGACTTAAGTCCTAAATGTAAGGTTTAGGGGGATAATAGCATGTACATCAATTGCAACCTGAGATAAAATGACAGTCTTCAGGTCCAGTTGCACAGTTCGTGCACTGCAAAATAGGCAAGTGGAGAAAGAGGTCATTAGAGGCTGAAATCTGATCCTTACTACAGTGGTTAAGTGATGCACCCTGGTCTATGGTCATATCTACTTAGTAGAAACATCTACGTCAGCAGAACTGTATCAGTCTAGAGGGGAAAGCAATCCCTAGAAACCCAGAAGGGAACAGATACTTTAAGAAAAAGACAAAGACTAAGGAAGGAATTGCTTTTACCTAGAAAGAGCAGCACATTTGTCAGAGAGGAAGTTTTGAGACCTTTCATAGATGGGATTATTTAAATAGTCATAAATTATAAATACAAGGTTTTCCCAAGATGAACCTGGAGCACTATGCTCAGGCAGAAATAGGACTGCACTAAGCATGACCATCAATTGGAACTAACTGTTCCTCGCCACTGCAGCTGTTCGCTTTTTACATCAGAGCAGTTGAGGCAGAGCTTGTTGTATGGCCCATTTCTCTTCTGTACAAAACCCAAAAAGTACAGGAGCATCTTAGCCACTATACTGTAAAGAGCATGACTCCTTCTACACCACAGAGAGAGAGACTGAACGCTATGCAACCAATACTAAGTCCACACATTTGGGAAGCAAATAATGCTGAATATCCTCGAACATGTTAGTTAATCACTTCAATACCGACAGGCTATGCAATCGGGAAACCAGGAGATTCAGTTT
This sequence comes from Craseonycteris thonglongyai, assembly GCA_004027555.1. Taxonomy (NCBI): domain Eukaryota; kingdom Metazoa; phylum Chordata; class Mammalia; order Chiroptera; family Craseonycteridae; genus Craseonycteris; species Craseonycteris thonglongyai. The sequence continues at coordinate 13,681 of PVKE010027864.1, read as the reverse complement.
GGAAACACATCACTCCTTCCAAATTTTCCAGAAAGTCTGCAACTTAGGTGGGATCGTTATGATTTCCCTACACAAGCAGGGAGCAGCAGGAGGGAAGCAGGGATGTGCTACTGATTTTTACTGCCTGTATCTATCTCTCCATCTATTTATATATTTCTATCTATCATCTATCTATCATCTGTCTATCATCTATCTGTGTATCTCAGATAGATAGATAGATAGATAGATAGATAGATAGATAGATAGATAGATAGATAGATGATAGATGATAAAGATAATAGAGAAAGATAGATGATGATAGATGATAGATATAGAAGATTGATTGAAAGATAGATAATAGATGATTTAGATAGACGATAGATTCTATAAATTTCAATGTATTATAAATGCACATTTGTAGCTTTTGCAATCTTTTTTTAATGTAAAGCTTATTCAAACATTGAACAAAGACTTATTTCAGATTGCAATAAATAATTATGCAGATGCTTTGGTTTTTATGACTTAAAATTAACTTGGGATGTTGTTGCTTTACATTTGGGAATTCATTCTAATCTTCTTTTTCTCATATTTTAAAATCTTATTATGAAGATGGTATTTTATTGTTCTGGAAGTTTTGCAATGGCCTCAAGCCAAAAGCATCAAGGATTTCAGTTGACATTAGCATGCTGATTTACTTAGTCAACATCAGGAAGGTAGCTGATGTTTACATTGAAAGTGAAGTGACAGTTTAGGTAAACATTATTCATAACTTTAAATAAGAGAGAAAATGGATTGCACAAATGAAAAATTATATATATATATGTATAATTTGATTAAAATTATACATACATATAATTTGATTAAAAGTATATATACCGTATTTTTCACTCCATAAGACGCACCTGATCTGCCTGAACCCGCTCTCCTTCCATGCAGTCCCTGCTTTCTGATCTGGCTGCAGGCTTCCCCACGGCATCATTAACGTCCCCAACGTGCACTCTTCTTTACAGTATTCGCTCCATAAAACGCACACACTTTTCCCTCCACGTTTTTCGGGGGGAAAAAGTGCATCTTATGGAGCAAAAAATACGGTATGTGCATATTTGATAAAAAGTATATATATGTGCATATATATGTGATCAGCTAACATCATATTTATATGATGTTATTTCACATATAATTTCACTTTTAAAGTAAAATAATTTCTAGAGCATTTTTCTTAATGACATCCACTGGTTTTCAAAATGATGGTAAGTATAAAATAGCCTATTTGGTACACCATGTACTGAGTTTCATTAAGTGCTTAAAAGCTAATTAGGAAAGGCAGAATTTTTTAGTTGATTCAAATATTCAAAGGAATAGTGTAGATGGAACTATTCTGTAAGACACAAAACTAAGAAGAAAGTATCACATTGCTTAAAAAATGGGGGAGGAAAGACAAAGAAATGGGGAAATAGAAAGGGAAGGGGGAAAAGAATCTGCCATTTTCTTTTTTAAAAGATTTTATTGTTTGTTTGTGTTTTGACAGAGACAGGGACAGAGAGAAGGGGGAGGGCCCAGAGCAGGCTCCATAGTTGTACGTCATCAGTTGTTGACATTCCACACAGGTGGAATTTCATTCCACACAGGTGGGTGGGGGCTGCTGAAAGTTATGAAGGCAAAGGTCTCTAACTCTCTTCACAGCTGAAATGAGCATGGGGCAAGTTTTACAGGAACTGCTGCGTCCTTTTCACTCACTGAACAAATCACTGAACAGGGTGGGAGCTGGGCTGGGGGCCTCCTGCATGGGAGGCACAACCCCTCAAGCCAGGGGCCAAACCGGGGAGCGAGAACTGAACTGGGGGACTCCCACATAAGAAGCACACCCCAATTGGGCATATGAGTCCGCATGAGCCAGGGCCAGGATTCAATCCTCATTCCCCAGGGCCGCAAAGCCACTGAGCCATCCCAGCTTCCCCTGGATCTGTCATTTTCTTACTTGAAAGGGGAAATAAACCAATCAGATAAAATGAAGTGTAGCCTTTTGTGAGCCCATTTGGAAGCATCCACTGATATAGCCTACAGAAGAGACTTACCTAAATAGAAGCCATGTTCATCAGCCATTCTGGATTCAAGTGGGGATGGATCAAGCTTGTCCAACCCAAGGTCTGCAGGCCACATGCAGCCGAAGACGGCTTTGAATATGGTCCAACACAAATTTATAAACTTTCTTAAAACATTGTGAGATTCTCTTGGGACCTCTTTCTTTTTTCTGTTCTTTTTAGAGCATCAGCTAGCACTAAGTGTTAGTGTACTATATGTGTGGCCCAGGACAAGTCTTCATCTCCTACCACGGCCCAGAGAGGCCAGAGGTTTGGCCACCCCTGAGAAGTGCACTGGGAGGAAAACCGGAGCCAGCAGAGAGAAACTGGGGAGGAACAGTGCTTGTTCCTCTCAGCTCCCCACCTCCACTTACCACCTCTGTGTAGCCACACCCCTTCCTTTCTTTTTCTCTTTCAGACTACTCTGTACTTTACCTTGGTCAGTCGTTCCAATGGTAGGGGACCCTAAAGAGATTCCTACTGTACCAACGATCATAACTTTCCCCAATGAATGAAACACTCATAAATTTGCCATCTATGAAAAGAATGAAGTCCTCCATATACATACTATGTCTCAATGGTTTGCATATAATTTCTCTCTTTTTCTCTATTGCTTCTCTGGTATAAAGACAACTTTATAGAACAGCTTGCTTTCTAAAGAGACAGGTCTTCTTAGATGTGGCAAGAAAGTTTACATCATAGTTTAATCTCAACTGGGTCACAGATACGAAGAAGAGAAGTGGGAAATTCTCAGTCATAAAATATGACCGTGAAATAAATGTTTCACACATCTCCAGCATTGTCAATCAAGGTTGTTTAGAGCCTCTTTTATGGGGGGAAAGATGAAGGAGGAGAAGTGTGGGGTGAAATTCAGTGATTAAATACAGTAGGGAGAACCTCCCAAAGTGAAAATGGATGGGCACTTATGAGTGTGATGGACAGAACGACCCCAAAGTTTTAGAACAGCAATTAGTATACAAAACTGTCTAACCATCCTTAGATAATCACAAAAGTGAAAGAAAACAAGATGGACATTTTTCAAATCTCTCGGTTTTTTAATACCTGAAAAAAAAATTAATCCCAAATGAGTGAGCGCTGAATTTTACCATTCTTTCACAGAATGTTCATCTCAAGGTTAGAAGGCTATTGAGCCATTCCTCTTTGGTGCAGATTAATTGTATTTTATGTTCTATTATGGTGTTCTATTATTCGTCTTGACTTCTGATTCTTACCGGTAATCCCAGAATGTATCTCATGAAATGTACTACCCCAATTAATATTCACTGGTTCCCTTTTGTATAAATTAATACATTACAAGTAAATGATATGAAGATTACCAAACATTTCACTTACTCAAAATTATCTCATCCTCTCTAAAAGGTAATCCAAAACTCAGTTCTCAATTAATTGCTTCCACTGTAAACACATCTTCATTTCTCTACTATCTTGCCTAATTGATTCTAGGCTTTCTTTTTGGTTCTAAGTGGTTTTCCCGTAAAGCGACACCCGTCAGACTATTATAGTGATTGCCATTCCCTAGAAACAGACGTTAATATGAAGACATATTAAGAGGAAGAAAAGAAAATGGCTTTGAGTAGAAATATTGAAAACACTGATGTATAATAACGTATTTTAGTAATGTAGGCAATTAAAAAATGTATATATGGTCTTATGTAACCTATATATTCATGTTTATTTTCTTTCCAGTTGCTGTTATTCAACAACATAAAAGCAAACACACACGTAAGTTCTATTTTGACCATAGGTGTGATGTGTATAGTTTCTGACAATACACCTAGATTAGTGCTTATCCAATAATGTTACTGACATTCCTAACATGAAGTCCAGATTGTAGCAAACGTCAAGTTAATCAGATTCAGGAGTATTCAGGCAGATCATTTCAGGGACTTATTGATGTTGGAAGTGTATTTTTGTCCTTATTTTCTAGCTTTTCAAAATACTATTCTAGTCCCAGATCACATAAATAGGCAGTGAACTAAAAAGAGTGGGGGAAGAGGACTTCCTCAAAGCAGGAAAAAATCCACTCTATCATAGAACTTTGGATCATAGCAAGTATCAGACTAGAACTTTAACAATAAGCACTTCAACATTACTTGAAACTGACAATAAGCTTAGCTATGTAATGTCAGTATGCCCCTCACTATCAGAAAAAAATAATAATCTGGGTGGGTACTTTAGAACTAACACATCAGATCTGTCCTCTGGATGCCAACCTGGAGTTACCTCTTACGCTGATAGAAATCAAAGAGGTGCAGCTTAACAAACGCAGTACCCATCAGGAACAGACTGGTTTCCCTGAGTGTCAGCTTCACAAACTCAGAACTGTACTTGACCTTAACTAAGTGGCTAGAGCTACAGACCAGCTGAGTCAAGAGTTAAAATAAAATTTCCCACGCAGTGCCCCTTTATAGACAATTCAGGTAGCCATGTGGATGGTGGAGACTAGGAAAGATTTCAAATGAAGTTAGGAGAACTAATTAATGCGACAACCGTCAGCCTCGGTTTAGAATGAAAAGTTATGAAGGCAAAAAGGTCTCTAACACTCTTCACAGCTGAAATGAGCAGTGGGGCAAGTTTTACAGGAACTGCTGTGTCCTTTTCACTCACTGAACAAATCAATCAGCTTTAATGCAGGCCATGCCCAGCATGAAGGGAGTTAAGGAAGAGATATGAAGAAAAGTTCCACTGAGCCCTGTTCTATCCCACACTTAAGAGTTGGCCCAGGAAGATTAACTGGCAAAGAAAGCAGAAGGGATAGCCAGAGGGGTAAGAGGAACCCCAGAGAAGAATACTATTTTCTACTCAATGACGGAAGTACTTCAAGAAGGAGGGAGTGTGCACCAGGGTAGAATAGAGTCAGGAGATGAAGTTGAATAAAATGAGAACAGAAACAAGTTGACATTCAAGAAGTATTCATATGCATGAATCTGAGTGATTGTAGATGAAAGACTTCAGAACTTAATAAAAACTACTTTTATAAAGTCAAAGCTTGTGTCTGCACTGACATAAGAGTCTCATCTTTTCAGCTTACTGTTTTCTTTCTTGATTTGGCTTCTTCCTCACCTCCCCCACCCCCACACCCCCAGCTTTATGGAGATATAATTGATTTATAATACTGTGTAAACTTGAGGTATACAATATGTTGATTTGGTACACTTCAATATTGCAAAATGATTCCCACCATGGCATTAGGTACCATCTATATATCACATTACATCATTTCCATTTATCTTTTGTGGTGAGAATGTTTAACATCTACTCTCTTGGTGTCATTCATGTATGTATTTACAGTATAATCACTGTGCTATACATTAGAGCCCAGAACATATTCATCTTCTGGTTGAAGTCTGTACTCCTTGACCAACATCTCCTAGGATCCCTCACCCCTCAAGCCACTGGCAACCACCATTCTAGTCTCTGTTTCTATGAGTTCAGCTTTTTTAGATCCCATTGGTAAGTTGTACCATACAATACTGGTTTGGCTTCTTAAACAAACCTGACCTTGCTGCCTATTCCACAGTGTTTCTACAACGCAACTGCTAACAGACTCTCTAAGCAATCCTGGTTCTTGAGGAAACAAAACATTCTCTTTCCATTTCCAACAGGGAATGTTAATGACTAGAGAATAAATACAACAGAAACTTATAAAGACTAATTTATTTGTCCAAACCAACACTTTCTTTTACTATGCAGTCATCTTAATTATAGAGTCAATTACCAGTGATCGTTCCAGGTAGATGCATGCTATAATTTTCTGCTTAATTCCTTAAAACAAATTAGCTTACACCTCATCAGAATGGCTGGTCTTGCCAGCTCCCTGCAAGTTCACTAATTCCCTGCTACAAAAATCTACTGACCTATAGGAAGGGGTAAATTTTTCTCTGCAGCAGTTCCCTGGCCACCCTGTGCTGTAATGATCACAACTTAGTAGGAAAGATCCAAGCTGCCCTCATATGAAACAGCTGGAACAGCTTGCTGGCCTTCTGTGCAGGTAAGTGTGCTGTGTGTTTCCCCCAGGTACCCGGGAACAGCACACAGGCCTGCCTGGAACTTCCTGCCAGTGAGTCGCAGCACAGAGCTTGTACCATCTGAATCCTGTCTGCTTTCTGTAGAGATGATATGAGAAGATGCACTCCAGCTTCACGTATGGAAGACTTTCATATTCTCTGGGTAGACACGCAAGTCTTTAATTAAGCTATTCTCTGTACCTGAGCATTTCGGCCGGGCTGCAGACAGTATTGATCAAAAACCAGTGGAGGGAAGTAAGACAACAGAGACAGGTCCATATGCTGAGGGCTGACCTTTTGCCCTAACAGCCATTACCCATCAGTGGTCCAAACACAGTTTACTTAGAACCATTTGCGCATCACCAGAAGCATTTGGATACACTCATAAAAATGTGAGCATTTCTACTCTGGATGGTAAATGTGTTCAAAACTCAAAAGATCCCACACAATGTGCACTGGAAGGACATTCCCTATGTGTAAATTTGGAGGAAAAAATAAGGATCCTCCTTTAATTTTTCTTAATAACCCTTTTGCTATATTTATAAAGGAGCTATGTAAATCCTAACATATTTCACAACAAGCTGACGATGAACAGTTATGGAGACAATTACTGTACCCGGTAGCACCACTGAAATTACTGAAAATCTAAAAATGCATCAAGAACTGCATTCATTGCAGGTAATGCAAAGACCTCTAGTTCTAGTGTAAATATGCAACAAATAATGAGAACCAAAAGTTAACTGTTAGTTTGTAGTCTACTGTTCTGTAGGGCACTAAACACTAACAACCACAAAAGCAAACCTACCCCTTCAAATATCACAGAAATAAACACCACTGAATGAGGAGGGAAAGACAGGGAGAAGAAATTAGAATTCACATTCTATGTTCACACACATAATTATATAATGATGATGATTATAATTCTTAGAACATCGATGATTTGCCCATCATTCATTGATTTACAATGGCGTGCGTATTTTCTTATGGCTTAGTGTGTACCGCTAACTTATCATATACTTAAGGGTTATCTCTCTAACTAATATCTAACATGTCATACTTACCCTTCTCTGTTGACCACTTAACCATACACAGACATGTACTGGAGACTCAAGACTGGTAAGTATTCTTTTAAATGCAGCACACTGACCAGATTATCAGGCTTCCCTGTCAGAATGTAAACTCCCGTGAGGTGATAAAACTACTCAAACTATTCTAAGTTTTCTCAGCACAGCACAACTTATCAGACAGTCTTTTCATTGACTCTTAACATTGACTTTCTCCTACATCACATACGGTATTTACTTAAACCTTGATTTATAATCCATAGGAAAATCAGCAATAGAATACTAATAATCAAGTATAAAGATGGTGATTCTCTTTCCCCCAAACCTCTATTTATTTTTTTAATGGTTCATAGCACAACCTAAGTTACTAGTCTCATAATCATTGAAGATCGCTTTGTACTTCTATAGTACTTGGCCAATAATTGGTGTTCTTTATTTTTTTTCTGTAAGACTGCTCTATATCAAGTGCTCAGAGAAAGTATGAATGTATTATTTTCTCAAACTTTTAACTTAAGGTATACAAGTATATATGTCAAGAAGTGGAAATGTCATGGGTAAATTGTCCAGGGAACAGATGACCTCAATCAGCAGTAACATGTTGTTCCCAGTCTCTCTCCTTCAAAAAGCTATTTGAAACCACACAAGGAAAACTAGAAATCTCCATTGAAACCCCATGGAGAAGTAACACATAGAGCTCTTGGCAGCATGTGGTGTATTTCTATCACGATTGAGAGACAGACTCTACGTCAAAGCTCCATGTCACTATATACTGCCTCTGTCACCATTTCCTCACATGTAACATGAAGGGCTTGGAGGAACTGAATTCTGAGCTCTCAATGGTACTAAAATGTCTGACAGTAAAAGTGCTAGAAATGTATGATCTTAGGGAAGAGAGAAGCATTGTTAAAAATGTTTCTGCAGCTATGCCACCTCTGGGGAAAAGAACAGGCAAAGGAGTATCACCTTTGTTTGAATGTTTCACATTGGCCCGCCTTCCCGCCTTCAACACACTCAAGAGTACGTCCCAAGGAATGGAAGGCTTTTCATGGCAATTTTGCTGTCAGAGAGAAGATGCAATCTTGAGTCTGTGCTTGATGCCAACAGTTCTCAACCCACACCCCCACCCTGCCCTGGTTTGGCCCCTGGCTCGAGGGGGCGTGCCTCCCATGTGGGAGGCCCCCAGCCCAGATCCCGCCCTGCACAGACCCAACCCACCTGTGTGGAATGAAACCATGTCAAAAACTGATGACGTACAACCATGGAGAGGGCTCTGGGCCCTCCCACTTCTCTCTATCTCTGTCAAAAACAATAATAAAATCTAAAAAAAAAATAATAACCTGAGATTATCCTTCCAAAGTTTGGCAATTTTCAAATGGTCTCAGCTGTAAGATGATTTCAATGGAAGTGACAAAGTTAAAGACAATTGCACTTTGATTGGAAAATAAAATCCGTGCCAGGAGTGAGCAGGAAGAGAATGGCATCCGTTGGCACACATGACTTCAAAATCATGGAACTGTTGACAAATATTTACACAGCGACACAGAAGCTTAAATATACTACACAGAAAAAGAAAATATGTCCAGCCAAGTTACAACCTAATAAGAAAGCCTATTTAGTGAAAACCGCCTGGTCCTCCCAGGCGGCTTAGTTTTTACAGTAACACCTAGAAGTGAAACAAAGTGAACAGCGGCTCCTCTGAGCACAACCAGGTGGGGCTTTGACATACTAAGAAGGCTGTGTACCCAGCAGTGCACCCCTTTTACAAAACAGTAAGCTCGATCATCTAACTGATATATATCACTGCTGTATGCACTAACATGTCACTAGAACCTTAATTCCACACAGTGAATCACACAGCGCACTAACCAGCTAACATGTTGAAAATAAAAGAAGTAAAACTTTAGTTACCAAAATGCAATGATTTTGACCAAGATCAGAGCGCAATTGTTTTGATTTTTTTATTCCATCAGACACTGACTCATCACAAGCTAAGGGCAAAGCAACGTGAACAAAGTGAATATCTTGAAAGAAATAATACATTTGGCAAACAGAGCACAGCATGTGGTAGTTAGTGTGAGTTTTGAAAATTATAGTTTCCCCAAACACACAAACACTCAACACAAGCATCAATGTCTTAAAAAGAGAATTTCTTCTTAAAGATACAGTTCAGATACAAATCTTATTGTTTTTAGAGGAAACTAAATATATAATAAATGAAAATCTTTTGCTTCCTAATTATGCAATTATATTATTAAAGTGTGCTCTGCGCCATTCTCTATACTGTTAACATCTTCATTTAAGTGGTTCTCTGTAATCTAAAGTTTATGAAGCTAATTATTAGAAAGTCCTTGGTTGAAACTTTCTTTTAAATAAGTGCATCTAATATCTCAAAAACATCATGAATATATTTTCTGCATGACAGTGGAATCAGTAAAATGCCATGTTTTAGCAGATGAATATTTAATCATTTCGAAACACAACTGCAATACATGAGTAGCTTTGAACTTTAATCCTGGCTAATGCTGAGCATGTCATTACTAGAGATCTTAATTTTCTCTCCTTTATTTGCCCTTTTTTTCTATAACATGCACCAAAACAATGAACTATTTTTAAAATAATGGCATGTGATACCTCTGTCATCTTTAAAAACATGAAATTCACATCCAAGAATATTGGTAAAGGATCATGGAGTAACAACGAAACTAGCCAGAAGCACATCAGCTGCTGCTCATAGTGGGTTTTAGTGCAATCTCCTTGTCTTGGGCCTCATCTCATTGGGTAGGCCACGAATTAAGTGTTGGTTAACAACAGGATGAAAGAAGGGAGGAGGGTCCTGAGGGTGTGGAATGGCTCAAGGGGAGCCTGATGGCATTTGAGGGAGAGAGGACATAATGGAGGTGAGATGACAGATGCTGTTGGGTAAAATCTGGAAAACCTGACATGCTGAAAAAGGCTTTTTTGAAAGTTGAACTGTGAGCTGTTTAATAAAATCTCTTATCTCCCCTAAAACTTTAGTGTACAATAAATATCCATCCCTCTTCACAGTGTAATGCTAAAAAGGTCTGCATTGTCCATTTTCATAATGTTGCTCCATGTAAAGTTAGGGTTCAGAAACCAAGGGCATTTCTATAAAGTATGCTCTGATTTCCAAAGAAGAGCAAGACGATGAAGAATCTACCAAAGGCAAAAACAAATCAGAACCGCTATGTAAAAATCACCGAAACTACTGAACCTGACGAACCACTACCCTGCAGCATTGAATACATGAAACCTAAATATCCGATAGTCACATGGAGTCTCCATACCTACATTTTCAGCATGTCGTTTTCAGTAATTTAAGAAATAAAGGGGGATAGGAGCATCATATTTAAGACCACAGACTGGATGGTGATCAACTTAACTTGGATGTGAATCCCAGTTTTGCAAGATACTGTGTTTTATCTTGTGACTTAAATTATTTGAATTAGAGTTTACTTTATATAAGACAGGACTAAAAGTATGTGCTCCCTACCACTGCTGGAAGAACAACGATACCCAGGAAGTACTGGCCACATTTGGCCCTTAGGAATCCATACATCTTAACTACAATGCAAGTTCAATGAGGGCAGGGACACACGTAGCACACAAATATGGTCAATAAATGTTTGTTGAGTGAATGAGTAACTATTATTATTAATAATTATTCTAGGAATTCTCCCTCAAATACCAGCCAAAATACAATACAGGAGATTCTCATTATTAACAACAGTCATGTTCCACCAAGTCAATGTGAGCCCTGAATTAATGAAAAGTGAACCACTGCTCCTAGTCACTTTTCATCAGCCTATCAGAATGTAGCCTTGTTGGACATGCACTTGTCTTTATAGACACTTCTTTAATACATGCTTTTGATTCATTAGCATTGAACCCCTGGTAAACTGCACTGTAACTCAAGTCCAAGTGATGCTGACCTAACACATGTCTGGTCTCCTGAGGCATGCCGCAGCCTTCCTTACCTGGGCAGTCCAGACCACATGGCAGCACTGTGCCTGGGGCCATTTCAAATAGCAGAATCACCAAAAAGAAAGCACGAAAGTGAAAAAAGGTCACAAAGTTGAGGGCCCAAAGGACAGCAGTGCACAAAGGGAGAGCTGGAATCCGATGGTAAAGCTTCACCCGGTTTGAACTCAGCTGGCAATGTGCAGGTGAGCTGACTAAACTCTTCCACCACGTAGGCAAGCCCCATGAATGACTATGGAAGAAATACAAATATTGATTTGGGGGTTCCAAAGAAAGATTAGTAAGTATGGTAGGCAAATATGCAATGAGGATTGATTGTATAACTAACAGGGGATATACAAGACTCATATAAAGATTACATTTTCTAATTCTGTATAGTATCCCCACCCTTGCCCCGTTTTTGTTCAGCAATGTCTTGAATACTGTTTCTCTAACAGTAAACACCCAATCAGTGTTTGCCGAATAGGAAAATCAGCAAGTGTTCTGGAGACTTTCAGTCCAATGGAAACTAAATACACAACAGGACGAAGACCCTAACCACTTTGCTTTTCACCTTAAGTATGTATGGTTGGGTAGTCTCCAAAAATATTGTACACAGCAGGTCATTTTGAAAGATGTTACCTACATAGATATGGCCTTAAATAAACATTATGGGGCTGTGGACACATAGAAGAAGCTAAAATATGTTAGATAAGGCTGAATATGTAGAAAGTTGATAGAAATTCACTAGCTGTAGCCTGGGACTATACAAGGTTCTAATCATGAAAAGGTCAGATCAAAAAGAGGTAGCCTAGAAAAAGAGAGATCCCACAGAGGAGGAAGTTGGTTGATATAATGTGTTAATGAAAATGCCAATTCTGTCATATCCTGTCATAGCCATCGCTTATTGAACAAGACAAGTGTCCAGCAACCGAACTTACAGGAAATTAATATCTCATCATCACATATCCAAACTATTGCTCAGTGGTAAGCAACAAGGGGACAACACTTTTTGGCTTGACAGCTCTGTGTCCTATGTATTGGATTAAGACTTCTCATGCTCTTGAGGTCAAGTGTAGAACTATTCTCACTGGAATCATTAAGAACACAGGACAAAACACCCACCATTTCTTTTTTCCTCTTTTATAATGGAATGGATAAATAAGAAGAGATTAAGGGATGTTTTCCTATTTATGTTCTATAAACAATGCTTTCATTTCTTGGGAATAATGGAATCTTTTTATAGCATAACAATGGCACAACCCATTCGTGTTTACTTCACTAATAAAGAAGATTGTGCAAACTTCCTTTTACTTAGCTCGGGCATGAGTTTGATGTTCTACATTAGTATGTACTATTGTTCTTTTAGAAGTGATGCAAGCTTATTTAGAATAAATATAGGTTTTAGGCAATATAGAAAAGTAAATATTATTATCCATAATCCCTTAACCATTTTATTTCTTTCTCATTATAAACATGTAATATTGCATGTTAAATATTAAAATCATCATATTTTATATTTAGTCTTGCATTGTTTTAAACACTTAATACATGATAAGTATCGCTCTCTCAGGGTCATGAAAAAAACCTTATGAACAGTTCATGTTACCTGTTAACAGCTGAATTATTTAAGCATTTGCCACATTTATTATAAATATTCTTATACATTTTATGGCTATCTATAATTTACTTTGAAATATCCAGATTGGGTAGTGTGATATAGCTCACAGTCTACTTTATGCTGGATCAACCATCTCTTTCCATAAAGGGACAAGTAGTCAATATTTTCAGATGTGTGGGTCCTAAGGTCCCTGTCCCAACAACTCTTCTCCCTCATGGCCATACCAAAGCTGTGATATATAATGTGCCAACAAATAGGCACGCTGTGTGCCAATAAAACTTTACAGATGCTAAAATATGATTTAGACGTCATTTTCTCATTTCAGAATAGAATTCTTTTCAATATTTTCCAATTACTTAAAAACGTGAAAATCTTTCTTAGCTCACCGGCCTCAGAAAACAGGCGGTAGGTGGGCGCTGGCCCTTGGGTGGCACCTAGCAGCCCAGTTCTTTGGGTCCACTCAGAAAGTTTGGTCACTTGGCCTCTGGAGGGTTACAGGCACTAGGGCTGGTCAGCTCCTCTCCAATCAGAAGCCCTTTCCTCCAGAGGGAGGCTCCATCCAGAGTTTCAGTTAGGGCTACATCAGATCAACAGCAGACATTTGTAAGAATTTGCATCATAATAAGTTTTCATGGGTGAAATTACTGGGTTGTTAGCATAACAGATGTTAGAAATGAACTGTCATTGGTGAAACTGGCAGCCTTAAACTCTTTTTTTTTTTTATTTTTTTAAATTTATTGTTAAATTTGATGAGGTTACATTGGTTGGTAACAATTAGACAGTTTACAGATGTACAAGTCCACCTCACATCATTCATGCATCGTATTATGTGCCCATCACTCACTATCAGTTCCCCTTCCATCACCTTATATCTAGTGCCCACTCCCACCTCCCCCCACAACTGTCCCCCCGCTCCTCCCCCCTATCCTG